>JAECUM010021567.1:0-16766 GCA_016617855.1 Megalonaias nervosa | reverse complement strand
AAAATTGCACGAGCACACAGAAATAACTTCGCTGCGACATATGCGCGCATAAATATATCGATACTGTCACCGGGGTTAAAAAATGGTGTCATATCAATGAATTTGCTGCAGTTAGGGATATTTATTATTGATATCACAAGAACGCCAACACACGGTTGCCAATGTTTCCAGCACCACATTTAGAATCCGCCATATAGATAATAATGAGAGCAGAAATAACCACAACACTGGAACAGATCATCGCTAACACAACACCGCCGACGACCACAATGATATCAGCAACGTCAACACGGCCAGAATTCGATATTGATTTTCCAACTCCGATAAAAGCTCCTAACGGTCGGACACTTGAAATCGCAATGGCACAATTACGACTTTATAATAGTTGGCCAAATATCAGAGAAAAATCATTCGGTGGATTAGACGCCAACAATTCACTGGTATTCTCGCAAAACCACAATTCTGTAGCGTCCCCCGTCTGGGAAGTCGTCAGCGTACCAACATGATTATATCAAATCGAACAAATACATGAACTTCAACGTAGAATTAAATATATAACAGGAAAAGAATCAAAGATCGCTATCAAAGCACACGAACGAACACTAAGTGCCGCCATTGAAACATCAACGCCTAATTACCCCGTCGACATATACAAGTCGTCGATCAGAACCGCCAATTTATGAAAGCGCCAATTTATGTTGGACCACCACCACCACAACGATCTGATTATTTATCAGATAAATAAGTATTCATGAAAAATCTAAATTTTGATCATTATAAAACAGATTTGAAATTGAATGTTAAATTAGATCCTCCCTAGCGGAAAATAGAGAAAAAGCCACATGACGTTATTTAGCCCATGGTAGAAATGGGTTACTTCCTGCAATGAGTTCTGTTTGACAGGGTTTGCGACCGTAATGGTGAAAATAAAGGTTAATTCGCCGGATTGGATTCTTGCGATGGTCGCCCGAGAGTGATGCGTTGGTACGTCACTGTTTTTTGAATGGATATGTGTAGTTTTTCAGTCTTCTTGCGATTCTGAAGCGATAAAAGACGCGTGAGAAAAGTCGAATCGAGCGGAGGGTTGTGGTCACGCTTGCACTCCTTGTGTTAATTTATAATACCGATAAGGTGATTTCATTGTTGTCAGAAATTTCGTCGTGCTTTATTGATAAAACTGCAGACTCTGTGCTTCTGGTCAAAATCAAACTTGCTGCACAGAAACAGATCTCCTTAGATCTACCATGGCCATCACAATCGACTACAAGTGTCTGCAGTTTCCTTCTTACCCAGTCTTCAAGTCATCCACAAAGGTTGATTAAGTAACTCGCTCAAGAACAAATGTTCTTGTAAAAAATTCATTGCAATGACCCAGATCTTTCTGGGCCAAATAAACAGGTTTCTTTCTTCTGTCAAGTACTAGCATTCCACAAACTTTAGTCACGCCAAGTGTGTTGAACCATTCAAAAACCAACTTTCTTACGTTTACCTCGACCCAAATATGAACAGGTTCATTGCATGCCCCGAGTGAGCCATCCACACACTAGCCGACACTTAGCCGAGATATCAATTTTTTTTGGACAAACCATTTTTGTTCTGTCAGTTACGATCTTTCTTCACAAAATCAATTTTTTTTTTTTTTTTTTTTTTTTTTTTTTTTCTAAACAATAAATGCAAGTCATCCATGTATGTAGAAATATAATTATTTTGTGCAGAACAACTTTTCTTTCATGGATGACCATTAACATTTTACCCAAAATTTGATAGGCTTCCTTCTTAACCAAAAGTACAATCCATCCACAATCTAAAAATTTTGTCTGGTTCTGTGATGTAGAAACAATGTGTAGAAACCATGTTTCTGCATTCAGTGACCCCAACCTCGGATTATTTGACTCAGGGGCCGGCCTTAGGCAGATTGAACCTATTTGGTCCAATCGGACCCAATGCTCACAAGGGGGGCCCAATGACAAGTAATTTTAAAAAATATATGCATAGAAAGTAATTTTAAAAGCGATGGGGGGGGGTGCGTGTGTGATTTGGATTTTTAACGTAGCTTTAACAATTTTTCAGTCATATCGCCACGATGTCTGCAGTGTGGCAGTTCATAGTGATGTCCCACCCTGTCACATTATCCTGACTCCAGGCCGGTCAGTCCCAAGACTAACCTCTTAACGCCGAGCGCCAAGCGAGACAGCTGTTAGTACAATTTTTTTTAAGTCTTTGGTATGACTCGGCCAGGGATAAAATCCACGACCTGCCGCATCCGAGGCGGACGCTATAACCCCTAGGCCAACCGAGTTTTATGTTCCATATTATAGAAAACCTGTTTAAAAGTTCCAATTTCCAAATTTCCAAATGCCATGCTCACAGGAGGCCCCGCCAAAATGATCCAAATCGGGCCCTGCATTTGCTAAGGAAGCTCCTGTTCGACCCCATTGTCTTATTCTTTCAGGGTTACAACTGATATTCAATTTTAAAATTTTAGGATGTTTTTTAAAGTGCCAAGACATTTCCACTAAAATGTCCTCCTGCAAACTTCCCAGCAAATAGTCCATTAAAGAAATGCAAACATTTAGTCAATGTCATAATTAGACTTGCTTTTTCATATACAGTGGATTCACACTACACTGTACACTACATACAATGTCATAATTAGGCTTGCTGTTTTATAAAGTGGATACACACTACACTGTACACTACAATGTCATAATTAGGCTTGCTGTTTTATATAGTGGATACACACTACACTGTACACTACAATATCATAATTAGGCTTGCTATTTTATATAGTGGATACACACTACACTGTCATAGTTAGGCTTGCTGTTTTATATAGTGGATACACACTACACTACAGTGTCATAATTAGGCTTGCTGTTTTATAAAGTGGATACACAATACACTACAAAGTCATAATTAGGCTTGCTGTTTTATAAAGTGGATACACACTACACTGTACACTAGAATGTCATAATTAGGCTTGCTGTTTTATATAGTGGATACACACTACACTGTACACTACATACAATATCCCATCATAGGACCTATACATTTTCTAATTATCGAATTGTTAAGCCCCATATTATTCTATCTAGGGTAATGGGGAGGGGGAGTTTAAATTGTCCCAGATTGTAAATTTGAATTCACCTCGCTTTGGTTTAACCGGATTTAAAACAATCTAGGCAAATCAGAAAATGTAACTACACATTTCTGTTGTTTTAAATGTATGCTTTCTCATACCTGAAAATGTAAATTATAAGTCGAGACAATACTTAACACTCCACACCTCAAGAATACTATGGAGTCATGTTTTTATGTCGATAGTTTTTCACCACCAATTGCCAAAGGTGCAGTCCAGAAGTCTATATCTCTTAAGCTGGCGATCGGACCTATTAAGATTATATATCTGGTGATTGAAAAGTTGTAAAATTTTTATATGGTGTGCTGACTTTGGTCCAAGAGTTGACAAACTTTTGCAGTGAAACATTTTCTAGCCTTTAGAATGACATCACTAGCTACATGTACCATTTCCACCTTGGCAGTGCATCTTATGGTTTGGATTACATGCCAGACTCACTCAATTCAAACATCAGTTACAATTTTCAAAAATATCTTAAATATTTCTACAACTGTTGTTCTTTCTAAAAATGTTGACAATGACATGCCATTACGAGTTTAAAATGAATGATATAATAAAATGACTGGACATTTTTATTTTACACAATTCACATGCTTTCTCAACTGCTAGGCTAGGCCAACAAAAAAAGTGTGCAAAAATGCATCTTTTTTTATTGTGGGAGGAGGGTAGAGTTATTCATTTTTTTAGAACTTATTTTTTTTAAATATATTTAGGTTTTCTTGAATTTTTAGTTTTTCTTAGGTTTTTAAGCTCAAAATGAAATTTAAGGTTTTTGAGGTCCGCTGCGAACCCTGAACCTTATTGCAAATGCAAATCTTCCAAAACGTTTTTGGTAAAGGTGGATATTGTAAAGCAAAAATTGTGGTACAGAAATAGAAAAGGTAGCGGACTGTCAGATACACAAATGTCACAAAATTATTTGCTCCCTCTTCTGGCAGGCATACAAGTGATCATGCTACAAGCATTGGCCAAATGATGTAGGACCATTTATAGTGTCATGGGCACTGTATAATGCTTTTGGCAAAATTGACAAATACTATGGAGCTGTTTGTGGAAGATGACTGAACAGTGCCTGAAATGACCTACATTCAAAACTGAACCAAAATGTGACAACATACAGAAAAGGCAACACTATATGCCCCAATTACCATGTCATGGTGAGGCATAAAAATATGCTGTAATACCTTGCACAGACAGTTCAGACTTTTTAAGACAGCATGTACCATTTCTGATGATGCAGTTACACGTTTAGTTGTAAAGATTAGAGTCAGTCCCATACAAATGTCAGAACTGCTGACGCACGAGTATCCGCACTAGGAATCCTAGCGTCAACTGTTGGAATCTGGAGAGCCCATCTGGAATGGACTCGTTCGTTACAAAAAATAAAACTTTTATATTCCATACAATCACACAACTTGTTTGTACGAGTCTATACATTCCTGTATAGTCAACAAAAAATTAGGATCCTATAAGAACAAATGGTACATCCATTCCTCAAATTCCAGAAGCTTTAAATTCCTTAAGATTTTTTACCAAAGTTATAACACAATACAATCTTCCCATTAATAATATGCATATCCCACTTCATCTCATTGCATATATTTAATCTACTCAACAGATTCACATACAATTTATCCTTCTCATGCTGAAATGATTTTCTCCCTACCATGGTCCAAAACTTTTAACTCCTGTGCAACCTTTTCCCTCTGGAAGTTAAATTTTAATCCATATAGTTTATTCTCTCAATTCAATATGATAACTTCATGAAGCGATTCCTATAAATCCAAAGTGGTTATAAAATGTCAAATTGCTCTATTGCCTCCATTCAACTACTATGCAACAAAAATGCTCCATCCCTTCTATGTTTAACCTTGTCTGACAGAAAATGCTCGATCCCCTCGAAGTTTAACCGCAGCTTTAAATGTGCCAGACAGAAATGTGACCAACGTTGCTCTAAATAAAAACCCAGTCATTGGTAGTAAGTAATCCAGTCGTAAGCCAGTCATTGGCAGTAAGTAACCCAGTCATAAGCCAGTCTTTGGCAGAAAATAAAACAAAAATACAGATTTGTTTTGTTGTTTTATTATTGATTTTATGTGAAGATGGCCATTTCCTGGTAAAGATGGAAGGTTCTAAAATTCCCTACTTTGTACATAGAGAACAAAAAATGACATCTCTAAAGTATTTCTGCCGACTGCCTGATGCTATTTTAGTCAAAAAGACCAAAGCCCATATCCTCATCCGATTCCTCCGATTCTTCCTTCTTTTTCTTTTCTTCTTTCTTTTCTGTAAGCAAAATCAACAAAGGATGAGTAAATACATGGCATGAAATCAATCATTTCATTGCGAAACGTTCAAAACAAAGCAGGTTTCTACACTTGGTAATACACAAAAAAAAGACATGTATAATTATGATTCCCGATCATGTTGATACACTTGCCAATACACAACTATGCTAATGTATAATGTGACAGCTACAAATCTCTCATTAATGTGTCACAAAATACTGACAAACTCTGCAAGTGACTTTTCAGTTGTACAAAAATTGGATCTAGAATGCAGTTAGTACACACCCAAAAGGGACTGATGCTTGAGTAGGCAAAAAGAATTCCCAGGAATTCAAGATAAGAACATTTCTTACCTTCAACTCCTCAGTACTGAAACCAAATCCACTAATGCAGCAATAACAAGATTGTCAATTAGCTGCTGTGATGGATATATAGACATCAGACTGGCACCATTTTCATCTAAAACCAAGCAAACACCATTGGATTTTATTATGGTACAAGGTTCATGCCACCATGACCATCTGTTCAAGGTTTCGAAAGCAGCCACGTTGGACGTCTAATTGGCACCATTTTCATCTAGGACCAACTTGGCACCACAAGAATTCTGCTGGTGAAAACACCATGTTAATACTGATGCCATCCATTTAAGAGGGGTAGTAACAAGATTTTCAAGGTGACTACCAATACAGCCAAATTAGGCATCAAAATTAGCACCATTAGGATCATCAAGACACTGTAAGATGACATACGCTGAAAACCACATTGTGATGCAACTTTCCCTTAGACCTTGTAAGAAGAGTGCTGGTGAAATCACAATACAGATACCTTTCAGAAGTAAAAGGTTTTTCCCAAAGATCAGCATAGTGGCCATATTGAAGATCAGATTGGCACTATTTTCTCATTTAGGGCCAAACAGACATCACATGAAGTCTTTTGATGAAAATCTAGTGTTACTTTTCATTCAGAAGAAGTACAGCCATGATTATAAAGATGGTTGCTGTGATAACCATACAGATCTGCACGATTTTCAATTAAGACCAACCAGACCATAGCAAGTCTTGGGTGAAAAACCCATGTTGATATGACCATCCATTCAGGTGGATAAAGATTTTCTTAACAGCTTTAACTGTCCTGTGTATACCAATACATCCCACTGCATGCAGTTATTGTCCTGTGCATACAAATACATCCCACTGTGCATAGTGTCTTGAACATACCAAATACATCCCACTTCATTTAGTTACTGTCCTCTGCATAACAATACATCCCACTGCATATAATTTACCATGCTGCACATACCAATACATCCCAGAGCATCTAGTTACCAAGTATACCTGTACATTCCACTGCATGCATTTACCATCCTGTTCATACCAATACATCCCATTGCAAGCAAAAGCCTTGCTTTTCAAACCAGTCATCTCATACATGTGGTTGTGTATAAATGCTACATCTCTCTTCCAACTAGTGCTTTTGAGCCTGTGATGGGGTATGTATGCCATGTCTCATTTTGCAAACATGCATTCAAAAATTGAAGCTTCTACTGGATACAATGCAAGGTAGTTTGTAGAAATGCAAATTATGGGAGGGGTCAGTTTGGCAGAAACTACAAAGTGGCAATCAATATCTTGGCAGGATAGATAGGCAAACTGGCATCATCTCCGTGGCAACAACAGGCAAATAAGCATGCGTTATCTTGGGTCAGAATGACAGGCAGAGATGTTCATCATCTCAGTGGGCATGATGGACCAATGGGCATTCATTATCTTGGTGGAATCAGTAGGCAAATAACCATTCACTATCCTGGTGGGAATGGCAGGCAAATAGGTATTCATTATCTTTGTGGGAACCATAGGCAAATTGGAATTCAATATCTGGGTCTCAGCAACATGGTACTTTTCAGCAGATTTGTTATGTGAATGGTGTCTTACCTTCTTTAGCAGGAGCTGAACTAGCAGCAGGGGCTGCACCACCACCTGCAGCAACAGCAGAAACTGCTACAGCACCACCTGATGGAACTGAGGCCAGTCTCCTAGACCCTGTAATTAGAATAAAACAATAAACACTTCTTAAATTAGCTCAAGGCATGCCCATACACATTTACCTTTCTTGTTCCATCAAAACCTATAAAATTTTCTTGTAAATCAAATTTTTTAAGATCTGCTACTCCTAGTAAATCTACAAAACTTGAGCAAACCAAATATATTGCAAGTTTTTACAAACTATTAAAAACTTCAAGCAATACATTTACTTTGTGAAATGACTTCCACATTAGGTAGCAATGAGAAGTACTTCCCCCACCCAACCCACCTGATAATGATCCAGAAAATTTTGCAAAAGAGAAAACAAAAAAAGTGAACAAATGAAAACCTCCAACCTTGCAAAGCAGTCCTAAATTTATTCTACAGGCTTTGAAAATGATGGTACCTGTTATTTTAATGATTAAGTTTTGATATTAGATCAGAATTCAACTTGACAACAGACTCATTAAAACTGGATACTCATGTAAGCAGTAAGAAACAAACATCTCTGTTGTTGAAGTCATCTAGACACAGCTTTTCTGAATAAAAAATGCCAGTAATCTTTTTATTTGACAAATACCTGAAAATGCATTCATCCAGTCTAGAATTTGTCTCGCTCAATTCCCTCACTTTTCCTTTCAAGTCGCAATATGAACAGCAGGGCCTCCTATTGGATATCATTTTGAATTACTATTTAGGATGTCAACTTGCATACCTAAATTTAATGGCAATTCTGAGCACATCTACACTACAAATATGCTGAGAATCTAGCCTGAACACAAATCGGAAGCCAAAAAGAATAAACATGGGCACTGTTGGCCCGAGATTCTTGATAAAACTTTTTAACTCAAATCCTTGAGAAAGTTGTCTGTATCATTCAAAAAGGAATAAAGTTTTATACCCTCAGCTATAAGTTCCTCTATGTTCTTTCCTTTCAGTTCACTTATGATTTTGTTCACTTTATCGGATTCACACTCTATTCCGACACTGCTGAGGATCTTCTCCAGATCTTTCAGGGAGGGGGAACTATTACCCCCCAGGGTAGCAAGGAGGTAGGCGGCAACGTAACGCATGCTGGAAGAAAAAGACAAAATTCATCAAAAAAAACCATTGCAACTAAACTTGCCCATAGTGAGATTAGTAACATGTTCACATAGTTTTTCACAACACCAAGGTTAACTTTTATGGAAGCCATACTTCTGGCTGTCATTAGTCCCCTCCATTGTGCTCATCTTGGGTCTAAACTAAATCTAACTGAAACGCTGGTGGAAAAACATTTTGATATTACTTCAATAGTATCACTCCAGCTTAAATTTACATACAGCGTGCACCACACAAACATTTTGTACCACGGCATTTCACAACATACCACAATATATGCCAAAATGGGGGGGGGGCAACAATTTAATTTTCTGGGGCACAGGGTCCCAATACTTTAAAACAAAATTATGTCCGTCAATAGCTGGAAAAAATGTTTTGCTATGAATTAGATAGCACCACAATGGCTTTCCACCAGACTCACTATTCATAAGTAGATCTATGATGCCGCTAAGAAGAATGTCACAAACATAGTCCATGCAGCGAAATCTGCCCACTACAGTACTAAGATCACGGAAAGTTCCAGCTGCAAAGAGCTATTTGAGATTACTAACAAGCTAATGTCAAGGAACAAATGTACACCACTTCCAGCTACCTTCTCTCTAGTTGACCTTCCGGACCTGTTTGCAAATTTCTTCTGTGACAAAGTACAAACCATCAGAGATAAACTTGACAACATAATTTCAGCTGACTCGTCATCACCATACAGTTGCGATACAGAATTTTAGTGGCATCCGTTAGCAGCATTTGAACCTGTCTCTATGGATTTAGTATGTACAATCGTGATGAAGAGTGCACCAAAGTCATGTGAACTTGATCCGATTCCAACGTCACTGCTGCTTGAGTGCTTGGATCCAATATTGCCTTCACTAACTGATGTTATTAATACCTCTCTCTCAACTGGGGAATTCCCATCATTTGACAAAACTGCCATTGTAAAGCCTCTGCTGAAGAAACCAACACTCGAACATAATGATTTAAAGAACTACCGCCCAGTTTCTAATCTCCCATTCATGTCAAAAATCTTAGAAAAAGTTGTTCTATCCCAACTTGTATCTCATCTGAATTCAAAAAGTCTTTTTAGCAATGTACAGTCTGCATATCACCCTTGCCACAGTACTGAAACTACTCTTCTGAAAGTAGTCAATGACCTTCTCTCTGCTTTGGATAGCGGAAAGATTAACAGTCCTCGCTCTCATTGACTTGTCTGCAGCATTTGACACTAGAGACCATGATATATTACTTCACCGTCTCCAGCATATATTTGGCATTCATGATACGGCCTTACTATGGTTCAAGTTCTACTTGGTTAACAGGACACAAATTGTGTCCGCAAATGGAAAACACTCCAGCCCAGTTGATCTCTGCTGTGGTGTTCCACAGGGGTCTGTTCTTGGACCTGTTCTCTTCATTCTATACACTCTGCCACTCTCAAATGTCATAGATCATCATCCAGTGTCTCACCAATTGTATGCTGATGACACCCAATATACAATCTAGCCATCCAACTGAAGTTGAAGCTACCATCCAAGGTGTAGAGAGGTGCATTTCCGATGTGAAATCATGGATGACATGTAACAAGCTGCAGATGAATGATTATAAAACTGAAGCCATCATGATTACAACAGAAAGACTGTCTCATTCACATCCTTTACCTCTGACAATAAATATCAGCAACACCAACATTAAATTCACAGTCAGTACGAAACCTCGGTGTTACTCTTGACAGTACTCTCTCATTGCACCAACATGTCATGAACATATGCAGGCTGCTTATCTTGAGCTGAGATGCACCAGCTCCATTCGCAAGTATCTTTCACTTGATGCCATTAAAACACTTGTGTGTTCCTTAGTACTTTCAAGACTGGACTACTGTAACTCAATTCTGTCTGGTTCATCTCAATATCTACTCCAGAAACTTCAGAAAGTTCAAAACAAAGCTTCTTGGATCATCCTTAGAGTACCACGATCAGAGCACGCCTCTCCCCTGCTCTGTACCCTACACTGGCTATCCATACAATCCAGAATTAAACACAAAATTTGTTCTCTGTGCTACACTTCACTGACAGGCTCCAGTCCAACATACCTATCTAACCTCACCCATGTGTACACACCTGCAAGATACTTACGCTCCTCTTTTGACACTCGTATTTTCTTTATTCCCACTATGAAAATGAAATCATATGGACAACGCTCTTTTGCATACCAGGGCCCAGCAACGTGGAACGAATTGCCCACTACACTCAGACACAGTGATCTCGTTCAAGAGCGCTCTTAAAACTCACCCATTTCAACTGCAAGAACAGACTTAAAGACCTAATAATGTATCCTTACCTTAAATATTTACAGCATGTTTTCTGTTTCTAATTTCGTGGTGTTTGTTTTTATTTTTGTAATCATATCATTATATATGTTTTTTAAGTGTTGTCAAATGTTGTAAAGCGCTTAGAGCTTCTAAAGATTAGGCGCTATACGAAGTCCTCATTATTATTATTAATATATCCATTATATTTGAGAAAAAAAAAAATTCGGAGACGAAAGAAAATAAAATAGCTCAAAAGAAAATCACAGCTCCCCCACTAAATGGTCAATACCTTGAAGCAGATGAATTTGCTAGGTAAATGATAACTGTTGTACAAATTGTGATCCAATCCAAGCACTAAAGTGGGGTAAGTAAGCTTGCACCCTGTTTAAGATACTGCTCTGACATTCATAAAAATATGAATTGTTAACACTGAAGCCTCCACTTTGCAAGCTACACTACTGATATAATAGACAGAAACACTTCAAGTGGGTTGCAAACACCTGGGCCAAATATTTATCAGGGGGTTAATAAACATAAAACATTAATCAACAATGGAAAAATTATTTAATGGACTTAATTACACAAAATTTGAACAGAAAACTGTTCTAATGAAAATCTTCGCACTCTTACAAAAGAATAAATCTACATAATGCATCAAGACACTAGTAAACAACTAAACATTGACTTTTTAAAAGTTGGATTTGGCCCAGATATCTTTCAAAACATCCAAACTGCAGACCTGCCAACTCTAACAAGAATGTCTCTGTAATGCAGAAGATTTTTATCTCAAGTCTGACCAGTTTTCAGTAAGGTGTAACAAAATATTATGCACTGCTGTGTAAAGTTGGAAAACTTATACTTAAAAAGTAAAGGTGTCAATGGGTACCTGGGTACTCACCCAGTCACAATTACAGAGGTAATGAAATTAGTTATAGGGTACCCATTTTTAGTTCATGTATATATAAAAAAAAAAAACGTTTCCAGGTTCTGTTCAAAGATTTTATGTCAACATAGGTGCTAGCGAGACATCTAATAATGAGTACAGTTCAAGGCTCACGTCATGTGACACTGATCCATCATAGATCTCCATCTAATGATCTTATGTTTTCGACACATGCGACCATTTGGCTATGTACAATGAACAGTTTCCTTATTTTCTATTTATTGTAAATGTACATAACATATTTCCAAGATAACTAGACAGGTTTCTTCAATGAGATGTGAAACTGTTATTTATTCATTACAGTTTTATACCGACTTGGGTAGCAAACCAATCTATATTGAAAAAAAAAAAAAAATACATTGCGCCAAGTATTATCAGAAATGAGCTTTGTTGCTGCGACTCTTGAATGTTACAACTACAAAATTTTTGAGAGGGATTTTGTAAAAATTGAACATATTGCAGGAAAAGGACAAAGCAGTAGCGTTTAAAAATTTTGAAATAGGAAGTCTCCAGTGATGTAAAACAGTGTTCAGAATTTGTGGACTTCACGACCTTTCAGCAAAAGTTAAACATGTGATGCAGACTAGTTAAGTCAATGTTATGTAGAAGTAATTTATGATTTTGTTTTGTACACGTATTCTCGTACTAATCCACAGAGTTAGCCAATCTGTGACACAAATTTTAACTGCAGATCCAGGAAAGCAGCAAAAATCAATGCATGTTTTTCATAGTTTCATGTAATTATGGCATCTAATATAAAGATTACCAGACCTGCCAACATTGAAAAAAAATCAAAATCAGGAATTTGCCCCCAAATCACCATTAAAAATCAGGATGCAGGGAAAAAAATCAGGAGGTACAAGAATAAGGTGTATATATCATGATAAAGATGTCAACTTGCGTTATTTCAGTCCACTTTATGTTGCAGATTTGCATCTCTGCAAAAGTTCATCATTTATTTGTCCTTGGCTGCCAAATTTGCTAACAAGAATTGCTTCCAAGGTCGATGGTGACAGGCTGGCTCTCTGGCTGGTTCTGTTTGTTTTTGACCATTGAGAATGCTCTCTCAGCATTGCTGTTGCTGTGCGGTATTGAAAGTCTTGACAGCATTCTCTCCCAAGGGTTGGAAACGACAGTTGGCCAGATCCATTTTTTTCCCGAGAGCAACCCACTAAAGGACAACTTGCTTATCCATGGAAGTGTTGCTGATGCGTCTAAACAATCTGCATTATCGTTTAAGGACCTGGCCTTTTTCTCCAATCGAATGAAAGGAATCAACACTGACGATCTGCATTGAGTTTCAGCTTTACCAAATCTACAATTTTGACACAGAAATGAATGTGGAAAGAGCCGATCATCAGTGGTACAATGCATGATAAGCCTCACGAGTCGATGGATGAATGAAACCAAACTGCTTCTCTCAAATCACACCTATATTTTTGATCCCATTTCTTTTTCTTGGCTGGTGAAAAGTCATCAGTTACTTCCTTTTCTTCTTTTTTTTTCGCTTCTTGCCGAGAAACTTACCCATTATGATCCTGAGATTTGCTGATGGGGTTGGATAAAGAGAACCACACGGAGACAATCTCTTTGTACTGGCGGATGAAAACCGGAAATCAAGCCGGATATGGTAAAGTACTAACAAACATACCAGACACAGAAAAACCAGAAACAGAAACAGGGAAACAGAAAATGATGTTTTTGAAACAAAATATACGTTTTTTTTCCACTTGGGTAAGTTGAAAAATCGGGATATTTTTCTTAAGAATCAGGAGATAGGTCCATAAATTGGGATTTTCCCCGATTTTTTCAGTAGGGTTGGCAGGTCTGGATCACTCTTTTCATGCTCAGATTGCACTTTTTTGCCTCTCATATTAGTAATAATTACGCTTCTGCCTATCGGAGGACTGACTCATATGAACTTGACCAATTCAGTTTCACATTTAATATAATTTCCCTTTAATCGGATACCCAATCATTAGGATCAATGGGTACACTGATGACTTTTCCTAAAATCTGTTTGTGTGTGAATGTCGGATTTTTAATGCGGCTTTAACAAATCTGCAGTGTGACAGTTTATAATGATGCATAGCATCGGGGCAACATGCCGCAAACATGTAACATCAGGTCCCACCCAGTCACATTATCATGACACCAGGCCAACCAGTCCAAACACTAACCTCTTAATCCAATGACAGACAAGATGAAAGTACATGGATCTCGTCATCTGCATTCAGTCACAAATCTCGTAACCTACAAGTCAATGCTGTTGTTGTTGCAGACCTGTTTACCCATACATTTGCTTGTCAGTATTTTAAGCAATGTCTCTCAGTATTTTTAGAAGGCAGTCAATATTTTCATTCAGCGTTTCTAACATCTTAATGCAACACACATCACCTGTGAAACAACACACAAATGGTAGACACTATCAATACACTATAATTACCATTATGTAATATTGCACGATATACTGACTATACAATATTCTGTAAATAATTTCTAGTTTGTTAAGACGCTGGCATTCAGGTAATTCTGTTTCAAGGCAAAATCTGCAGAAATTGAACACCACTGACTTAAAAATCCTGTTTATATTATAGTGATAAAAACCAAAAGAATACCTCCACATACCCAAATTCATTGTTATTTACCTCCGTTACTTTCTCTAGAAAATTTGTTTTCTCAGCTTCAAACATATCCATAACATTTTAAATAAAACCAATTCTCTACAATTTACATGGTTAAGGAAGACTTGATATCAAACATTATGACATTGTTACTATCCATCCACTCAGAAAATAATAACTTCATCTAGATAGGTGAAGGAAATCTTGTTTATTTCATAAAATCTAGTATCAGCTTGTCAACATTTACTAGAATGGAAATGAGCTTCATCTATTATTTTGTACAAAGTTTGTCAACAATATCAAACTGATCCACTTGGAATTAATATTTTAATGAAGGCTTAGCCTATGGGGTTTTAATGGCGACATCTGTCCACTCTCTGGCAAAATTCTTTGGTTTTAACTTTAGGACCAATAGAGCCTCAATGGTCTGATTGGCTAATGAGGATCTCTGATCTGTAACATTTTAACTTGTCAGCTGTGCTAAATGACAAATTCATATTTACGACCAACTCACAGAATCGCCTCAGCACGTGTTATTTGCTTTTGAAGTATGTGTTGATCACTGACTTCCTTTCCCTTCATCATTGACAAAATATTTCTATTTCCCTTCACTAAAGATTCCAATTTTGCATGATTTTCCGATTCCAACGTGCCTTGAAGTCATTCCTTCCACCATGTGCACAGGAAAAGTCAAAGTTGCAAACAGTGCAGAGCATAAAATGTTCTCCTTTAGACGATGGTTTAAGGCATGGCCACAGAGTATTATAAACTGGTAGAAAATGCTGCTTTCTATGTTTAGACTTTACATTTTCATCATCAGTTTCGTGCTGAAACTTTCTTGTCGGTATCATTTTCTTTGTTTAAGCAACTGGATGTTGAGAATGTTAAAATCAGTGTTGTGGCATAGACTGTGGACGCGGACAAGGACCGAAGAGATGATACAACGAAAATAAACGGAATAAAAAAAGGGCTTAAAAATTAGTTTAAAAAAATTACTAAATAAATGCAACCTCAAATCGTATTTTCATATCAATGACCGTATAACCGTATGGATGGGCTTTATTCCGTACAAATAAGGTAAAATATGGACGGGTAAACAGGTCTGTTGTTGTAGGGTTTAACGCCATTTTTCAGCAAAGGATAGGCTATACATAGAAGCCAGTATAAATGGTGAGGGAAGAACCCGGAAACCCCCCCCCCCCGGAAAGAACCAGCGACCTACGAAAAGCTACTGGCAAGCTTTCTCACACTGGCCAAATCTGAGACCTGAACTCACACAGACCAATGATCCATAACGGTGAATGCTTTAGACCATATAGACAAATAAACAAATTTCCAAAGTTGTTGAATATAGAATTTGAAAATATTATACAGAAGTCACGTAATGTTTGTAAATAAATATAAAGCACACTTAATTCTCAACATATTTATTCTGAAAACAATGACCAGAAATCTGTCGGTATCGCAGCAGGGTAGAGAAAACCATTTTTAACAAGTACTGAGCACGTGTCCACGATGTTTTTTTTGGCCATATTCGTCAATAAAATAATGTTCTCTTCAACAAAGGAAGCTGACATTAATCTTTAATAAAAGTAATAAAATCTGACCATGTGCATTTTCCGACAATATCGGTGATTCGAACCACAGGAGTCTGTTGTATCAATAAATCTGTGACCAACACAAAACAACCTTGTCTTTACTATAAATATAAAACATAGTTTGTTGTATTTTACTGATAAAATGTCAAACCCTTGTATTGGTACACGTTTATTTTGCAGTGAATGTTTGCCATTTAGTAGGAAAATAGTAACTTCAGGTTTATGATGTCTACTAGTCCTACAATGTAAGACACAGCACACGTTTTTGTTCAAGTGCTATGTCTTACTACCCATATAACGGCCTTGCATAGCCTGTTCCCATGCTGGTTGCCATCGGAACGAGTAGTCAAAGTTTCAGGAATATTTCACCTACTTTGCAACCTATATCGACATTCTTCCACCAATGTACGTGTAATTAATATACTTACTGTGCCGTCTTTATCCTGGTGGAATCAAAGAATAACACCAGCAAATGGACGCATTTTCTTGTTCCGTTGACGTACACTTGAATTTGTTGCAATGCAACGGTAGTCAAGGTACACCGAAGTATGTTCAAGTAGGTTCATATGTGGGATATGTTTCTTGAACGAAACGAAACGTTGCTTACAGTTCCAATAGACATAATATATTTTTATTCATTTCGTTAAAGAATATTTCAACTTAACCCGATTTCAGCATTCCAGGCTATCATCGCTTTCCAGCCAAATGAAATGAAGGCCAACGAAACTTTGAAAACAGGTCCATTTCTTT
>JAECUM010021566.1:0-29823 GCA_016617855.1 Megalonaias nervosa | reverse complement strand
GGGCTGGAGTATTTTCCATTTGCGGACACAATTTGTGTCCTGTTGACCAAGTAGGACTTGAACCATAGTAATGCCGTATCATGAATGCCAAATACATGCTGGAGAAGGTGAAGTAATATATCATGGTCTATAGTGTCAAATGCTGCAGACAAGTCAAGGAGAGTGAGGACTGTAATCTTTTCGCTATCCAAAGCAGAGAGAAGGTCATTGACTACTTTCAGAACAGTAGTTTCAGCACTGTGGCAAGGGCGATATGCAGACTGTACATTGCTAAAAAGACTGTTTGAATTCCGATGAGATACAAGTTAGGATAGAACAACTTTTTCTAAGATTTTTGACGTGAATGGGAGATTAGAAACTGGGCGGTAGTTCTTTAAATCATTATGGTCGAGTGTTGGTTTCTTCAGCAGAGGCTTTACAATGGCAGTTTTGTAAAATGATGGGAATTCCTCAGATGAGAGAGAGGTATTAATAACATCAGTTAGTGAAGGCAATATTGGATCTAAGCACTCAAGCAGCAGTGATGTCGGAATCGGATCAAGTTCGCATGACTTTTTTGCACTCTTCATCACGATTGTACATACTAAATCCATAGAGACAGGTTCAAATGCTGCCAACGGTTGCCGCTGAAATTCTGTATCGCATCTGTGTGGTGACGACGAGTCAATTGAAATTGTGTTGTCAAGTTTATCTCTGATGGTTTGTACTTTGTCACGGAAGAAATTTGCAAACAGGTCCGGAAGGTTGACTTGAGAGAAGGTAGCTGGAAGTGGTGTACATTTGTTCCTTGACATTAGCTTGTTAGTAATCTCAAATAGCTCTTTGCAGCTGGAACTTTCCGTGATCTTAGTACTGTAGTGGGCTGATTTCGCTGCATGGACTATGTTTGTGACATTCTTCTTAGCGGCCTCATAGATCTGCTTATGAATAGTGAGTCTGGTGGAAAGCCAAAGCCTCTCAGCTTTACGGCGGTCTCTTTTAGCAGTGCGAAAGCTGGTCCCTAACACTGCTATACCACGGAGAACACTTCTGAATTGCTACTCTGCACTTGGTTGCTGGGGCATGTTTATCAAGCAATGAACGCAGGCAGTTATCGAGTTGTTCTGCTGTAGGAGGTAAGCTAGTTGTTAGGTTTGCTTGGATGTCATGCATTAGTTGGGTTCTGTTTATCATACGGAGGTTTCTCTTAGTAGCGAATAAAGGTGGAGGGTTAGGGACTGATATGTCAAGATGGCATATAATGCAGAGGTGATCTGATGAAAGTTCGTGGGACACCAGGGAGGACTGTAGAATATTATCATCAGGTCTGTAAAGAATCCAGTCTAAAATGTGACCATGTTTATGGGTGGGTTGGCTAACTGACTGTTTGAGGTTGAAAACGTGAATGGAATCTAGGAGTTTTGATGTGCATGGGTTTCCAGGACAGTCAAAGTGAAAGCTGAAATCTCCAAGAATAATCAGGTTGCCACCTATCGAATTTCCATACTCCAGGAGATTCAGAAACTGCTCCAAAAAGAGAGATTCTGTCAGCTTGTTTTTTCTACTAGGAGGAGGGCGGTAGAGGCAGAAAAAATGGACTGACCTTTGTTCCAGTGTGAGTGTAGTTTGGACTAGTTCAAACGATGTGTGGTAGAAACTGAAGGTTGTAGTGTAGTTAAGACGGTTGATCATGGAGTTCTTTGCGATGACAGCAATTCCACCTCCGCGAGAGTTGCGGGGGAACGACTTGATGGAGTAACCGGTGGGTGTTAGATCCGCGCACTTGGGTTCATCGCCTGATCTTTTTAGCCATGTTTCTGTCAGGAAAAAGACCTCGATATTCTCATCGTTGATAAAATTAACTATTTCTGTGCGCTTTTCCGATGGTCCTACTGATTGGGCATTGAATAATGCGATGCGCAGTGGTATCTCTTCGAAAGTTGACACAAAGGTTGTCGATTTAATTGGGATTTGAATTAGGTTGTCTAAATTAACGGCCGAATTTTTAAATTTCTGTGCCGGAAAGGGCGAAAGGAAGATAACTGGAATTCTTCTTCCTGTTCTACGCCGGCCACCTTTGAAACAACGCTTCCTTTTTCGCTTTTGTTTACAGTTATGGAATGATGAATGTAGTCCCAGGTCGTTTAGTCTAATGCACAATGTAGTGTGGGAGCCAAGAAGTGGTCATTTAACGCATTTAATGAGGGTCCATCATAGCATAAACGGGTGGACTGGCGAGTATCACGTGATGGCGGTTTGTTCGATAACAAAGGAATTTGTAACAGTGGCGCAAGACAGCTGAGAAAAAGTCAAATTTTTCTCGTTTCCAATACAAGAAAATGAAGAAACACATTCGAATAGAACAGCCAGTGCATTAGGAGGAAATTCCTAAAAATGTACTAGATTGGATACAAATTTGAAACAAACTCTTGCCCAAATGTATAAACTACTGACAACATATATTTTCTTTATCCAATAACACCATTTGAATCCCACCTATTTATCGGTCATATACCACAAAACATATAACTTTTAATAAATTTAAACATGTGTTTAGTTAATGTTCAATATTGAAACAATTTTGTGTAATAAAAAAGATGCAAATATTTAAAATAATTTTGTTCAATTGACGTTTTCCACTGAAACGCATGGATAATACAGACCGACATCGTTTGTTAAAAAAAAAAAAAAAAAAAAATAGCGGCATCCAGTCGTGAAAGCAAACGCGCTGGAAAACCAATAAGAAGCTTATATTATAGTCTGTGGCTGAGCTCATGCACAAACTAAAGTCTTTTTTGCGTTCAATTGGAATGTGCAACGCAAACGTAATGGGAACCTTGTAAGACAAAGAAACAGAGAAACAAACAGGCCAAATGAGTCACGTGTATAAATGAACCAGACATGGTTTGCCAGAAAGGGAAGATGCTGGTTCCAGGTATGACTTGCAGAAAGAGCTAAGTGAAACTAGTAGTGAGAAAACGGAATGATGCATTGTTCACAGTACATGCAATAGGAACCTTCTAACACAAAGGCTGGATGAGATGTGCACAAATTAAGCAACCTACGTCAGCTTGAAGGCGTTTGATTTCTTATGGCATACAAAAACAAAGGCTAAACAAGACCATATGTGCACAAGTTAAGCGGTCAGGTCGGCCAGAAGGTGCTGCTCATATGTGTGACTTGCATAAAGAGCCTGGTAAAACTAACAACTTTGTAAGAAAGCGAGGTTAAATGTTTATGCCAGAGATATCCGGTAAAACAATTGCACGGTCCACTTATCAGCCAAGCTTTCAACTCGCCTTATCGCGGCTGAATACTTTACTATTATTATTATTATCATTATTATTATTATTATTATTATTATTATTATTTATATATATATATATATATATATATATATATATATATATATATATATATATATATATATATATATATATATAATGTCTCTGTCTGTATGTATCTGTCTGTATGTATTTATGTATGTATGTGTGTATATCTGTTTGTCTGTCTGTCTGTGTGTATGTATCTATGTATGTATTTATGTATGTATGCATGTGTGTATGTTTGTATGCATGTATATATGCGTGTATGTCTGTATGTATGTATGTGTGTATGTATATTTGTCTGTCTGTCTGTCTGTGTCTACGTATGTATGTATGTATGTATACAAACAGATAGAGGAGATAATAAGCATTAATAGCGTGGGTGACTTTTTCTTTTTTTTTTTTTTGAAAAGTGGAGGTTTGTGGGGCTTTTTGATGGTCAGACTACTGCCTTGTGAACTGCAGAGGACTCGTACATAGGCGCGGCTATGCCAAAGACGCGGATGCGACAAGGTGAGCAAAAGGTCGTAGAGTAAGGAGAGCTGTCTAAAGCAGGATAATTTAGTGCTTTCCGATCTGCTGATGGAGTACGTGTGCTTAGTGGTGCAGTTATTATTTTTGTTTCAGACTAAAATATTGTGAAGTATTAAATTACACAACAGCAGCTGAACGTGATGTTGAGGGCAAATGAAGCAAGCGAAGCGTTCGAGATATTGACGGGAATATGGCTCTGGATATGGTCTTTGAAGTGATTTGTCTCCTTGGGACGAATATTGTAGCGATGGCGAGAACCAGTGAGGCAAATCTTGCGAGGCACGAGGAGGCCGATCGGCCGGAGAGGATGAGGCAGAAAGAGAATCGCCTCAGCGTGATCGTGATCATTCCCATCCCTTATGCGCTTCAGTCTTCACTGAGTCGAACTTGTCCATAACTAGCGTCGTCCACAATCCGCCCGTGGGTAATGCATTTAACGAGGGTAAACTATATTCTGCAACTCCCCCCCCCCCGAACGGTTGGAAGGGACCGTGAGCTCTTTGTCCATCTGGCTGTCTTGAATAAGCGTCCGCTATCCACGCAAGATGTTGAAATCCCCGATCCCAAAACCCAAAATGTATCATCCTCTTTCATGCGAAATGTGCCGAACCTTTCCGACCCTTCGACCTCAAATTCATCCTTGGCATCGCAGAATGTAATATCCAGTAGGCATGAGATCAAATTAGTCTAATCCGATGGCATAAATGGTTTACAAATCATAGGACATGCACGTGCCGGACCACAACAACTTCCACCCATTTCCAGGCCAGAAACGTTAGCTGTGTTGCGCAGCGTGTGGTGGAATGACTCATAATGTCATCAGAGATAACGGCTTGTCCACAAAAGCCGAGAAATAATCAGAGACGCGGCTGACTGGAAAGTATTCTCATTCGATTTATTATTCTGAGGGATATTGCGGGTAGAGACATCTATAATAACGGATACAAGCACGTGTCTAGCTTGAGAGCGGTCTCGATCAGTGTTCACAACGAGCACGCCTTGCCAACGACTACATGGAGGTTTCAAGATATAATTTTATGAAGGAAATGTTTGGGAAGTCGTCCAGCGTGTCACACGAGAGGAGAGATAGCCAAAGAGCGGAGGTTAGTGAATAACAAGATTGTTGACGTAAGCATCGCAACCGCAAACGTTGCCGTAAAAACTGAGGATTGGCGCATTATTGGCCGCGTCATTACTGTGCACAGCTTCCACAGTTGACCATCAACAGCTCGTGAGTAATAGGATAATAAACATTTTGTAATGTTTTATAATAATCTTGGTAAAGTCTTCTACCCAAATGACTTTGAAATAGGAATGTCATGGGACGTAGAAGGCGTTAAGCTAGATCAATAACTAACAAAATTGCTATTATCAAACTAATCGGTTTCAAATTCTGAAATCGTAAGTGCATTGTGAAACATATAAATATCTACTCGACTTTTACTGACTGTATATCAGCGTCGTTACAGTTCCTGTTCAACATATGTGCTTGGATTTTCTGTTAGTTTCAAATTTCATCTAACACGGTGTCAAACTCAGCCATACAAATTGTTTTATATTCATTAGCCATCGAGTACAGTTTGGTAACTGCACTGAGACTGCTTTGAGAAGTTGTCGTGACGAGATCATTGTAATAACTTAACCCAGTCACACCGGTTACAAATGATATCTCTTGCAACTGGTGTGCCTATACTTGTAAAGTAATCGTTATCGCTGCTGCTCCGCGTCGATAATTTTCTCGCATCGATAACTTTAGGGCTGTATCATACAGCTCTATTAGTGATGTGATAGTGAAGTATAATTGCCAGACAATCTTGCAACACGCACACGTACTTCTAACAAAATCCACTTTTCTACAATTATACAAAATCTCTGCCTGAGGAATATTAAGTCTATGGCTGTTGTGCGTTATGGGGCCAAGCACCAAGTTCGTATCGATTCGGTCATTGAATGAAGTTGTTCCACATGTTGTTTTATGAACCATGATCGTAATCGATGGGCATTTTGTATACTACTAAGTGTACTTTCTAAGTGGCAATGTTAACTCGGTAAGGGTTTGAGGGTTTGGTGAACTTTCGAGTGCAAGCAACGCTCTAGCAACAACATATCCGCAAATTACTGTTTTCCAGAGTTTACAACGTAGCTTTGAATAAAACAGCACTCGTCGTCCACCGCCTCAGGTTAAAAAAATCAACAACTGTAAGTGATTGGATGTGGCTCATTGACTCCCAGGCCCTGTTGATGAATCCAGGTTTCATGATATCAGTTTTCCTCATGCGGATAATTATAGCACCGACTTCATTCAAATACAGACAAAACATCAGAGTTCAGATTTGCTAAGGACTTTAGTTGATTCTCGAAACATTTTTAAGTTTTCTTTTCGCGTAGGTTTGCGTCTACGAACAGGTTCGGATGGGGGATGCCACTTCTGCCTGTTTCTCTGCTTGTTGGAGTTTGATGAATGGTTGCAGTTCAGGTTTGCATGATGGTCCGGTTCAGGTTCATATGAAAGTCCGGGTTCAGCTTCGGTCTCGTGTACACTTGCATAGACAAAATCGTACGGAAATGTGGACGCCACGAAATACATATGTTCCATTTTTGAATTAATATTATTCAATACCACTATAAGAGTGAACTGAATAGTGCAACATCTCTTTATGAGTGAAAATCAATAATTCAAGCTCTCTATATCAGAGACAATAAATAATGCCTACATCGTACTTGCAGATGATACATTCTCATGTTTTTACAAATTCTGTGATTCGATATAATAATGCATTATTCATATTTGAGTACAAATATTATACTTTGATACCCTTGTTGACAGAAATATACATTGTACATATTTTTCAATAAATTCTATACATTGGTCATCCATGGTGTTCAGTCCTTATATCAATCGTATTTGCTTATGATTCCCATACTTTGATTCGTCTTGGATCACTCGCTGAAGTTACATGTTCTAATTAATTTTGGAATGACACAAATTCCTTCGATTAGTTGTTGAAGTCTGTGTGCATAGTTCTGATTAGTCTAGTGTTGGACTTCATGCGCACGAATATGGTGTCAGATTCATTCATGGTTCGATTGCATATTTTCGCTAAGTCCAATCCCAACTGCTTCATCTTGTTAGAGGAGTATAGTCTGTGTCACGTTTGACATTTAATTTTTAACTGAACAAACATGTTGTACTCATCAGATGATATGAAACTGAAACGCTCAAGTTTTGTACAAACAAGCTCGATTATTCTTGTCGGAGAAATAGTCGTGTACGAACGTGGGTATTATAATAATGACCTGGTATGTCTTCTTTTCAAAGAATATTGGTGTATACACATCAGTAATGTCACTCACTATATTCACACTCAAACGTGTCTCGTTTATTGCACGATTCAGTATTAGTATTAATAGATGATAGTGGGAGTCGCTGAACTTTGTCTGTTTATAGATAAGTGTTATTGGGCAACACTGCTACTGCAATAACCTTTCTTTCCGATTATGTCACTCGTCTTGTCAGAATGAAAGGAATAATCATATCCAAAAAGATATCTGCTCGGGGAGAAGAAAGAAAACTGCTTAATCGCTGAACCTGAGAATAGAAGGCTCCCTGAGTATGACTCATAGCGAGCGTGTTGGCTGGCGCATGGAAGACAGTGCTATTACCGGAACAAAAGATATTAAGGAAACTGACTTTGACTTTCACATTATCTCCGTCTCGGCACCATACCCGATGGACAAATCAGAAGAGCATGTTCATAGGATAAGTAAATCCCCACCCATCCAGATCAAGTATACGTTTATACGGTCCTCGTAGAAGAACTGTAATGTCGTTATACTCCAAACTCCAACTCTGTTGATGGTGTCGACAATACCCATAAAACTCTGTGTGTTTGTGTCTGTTTATGCACACCGATGTGGCGGAGGCTGTAATATTTTCAGCAGTCATTACTTCATCCATCGCGGTTGCCCACTAGAACATTGCTTTCACCCGCAAAGCAGACATATATAGCTGGAAATTATATCAGCCATCTGCTGACCATGAAAACCAAAACGCTCGATCAAATCCATGTCTTGGCAGATGCTACTGTCAACGCGCTCTCCGAACACAAATTTAATGCACTAAGCGATAACTCCATCTCCGAGGATGGGTTGAGACGTATCCTCAACGAAGTGGACAAATAAACAATCATAAAAATTGAAATATGAGCTGCACTGCACAAGCATACAATTGAGTTCCCATTGTTGAGGTGGAGAAATAAATTAAAGGCCCGCTGTGAAGCGTAATCGCGCAAAGAGAGCTTGAAAAGTCCCAAATCCATAAACAGCTTTGTGATGTTAGAAAAAACAAGACCAGCGATACAACCATCGAAACCGCACATGCTTTCTGATGAAGCAAATTCCTAGCATATCCCAACCATAAGGTGCAGAGGTTTTATGTAAACAAATAAAAATGAGATGCCAAAGTGGCATACGGTTTGCTTTTGTTTTGTAGTACTTCCAAAAACACGATAGTTGCCTCACATTTGTAATATCTAGTAGTAAAACGCAGTCATCTTTGCAGTAGCATGTAGTGAATTATGAATATTTCTGATAACATTTTCGTTCTGATGATCCAGCATTGATGAGTACACCCCCAAACAACCTTAGACAAAGCTATTACTGCCGAAGTTGCAAAATATACGAAATCATAAATAAGAAAGTTGCCAATATACAATTTAACAAATAGAAATACCAGTACATCCAGAAATGAAAAAGAGTCAGCAAGATGACAAAAGATAGCTGCGAATGGTACTAATATAACCCGGCTATTCATATTAGCCATACATGGGACCAACAACTTGGCTGGAGCCTGGCGTAAAATGTTTCCTCAGCGACTAGGAGGATGCGTCATCCTAAATGGGTGAGGGGTATGCTATTGCGAGCTCAAATGGCTAA
The DNA here is from genome assembly GCA_016617855.1 of Megalonaias nervosa. Taxonomy (NCBI): domain Eukaryota; kingdom Metazoa; phylum Mollusca; class Bivalvia; order Unionida; family Unionidae; genus Megalonaias; species Megalonaias nervosa. The sequence goes on along the minus strand of JAECUM010021566.1, from coordinate 21,049 downwards.
ATTTGCGATAATAAATTCCTGGAGTTTTCTTTTTCAAAAGATAAACAGACAAAACAAAAGCGGAGCTAAAGTCTTTCGCTTAAAGCGAGGCACCAACTCTTCAATATGAAAGTTGCCAGTACATATTTTTACTAATAAGCATCCTAGAACTTTACTGAATAAGATTTGTGCCACCGAGATAACAACTGTGAATGGCATTAGCTTTACTCGGCTTTATGTTAGTCATACATGGGACTAACAATCATCCTGGTTTAAAATCTTTTCTGCTCCTGCTCGAAGTGGTGATGGGGAGAGGGCGCTTATTGCTGCTTCAAAACGGGGTAGACCCCTTTTACTCGAGGTATGTTCTTTTTTTTTTCTGTATTGTGGTCTTGAAGCAGCACTGACAGGGTAAAGACAATAACTGAAGACCTAAAGTAAATAAGTCAAGTAAGATATACTAAAAGGACTAACATTCGGCATGGACAATACACACAACACAACACGCACCACCGGAGTTTTCATTTTACATTAATTAAAGTCACAATTTCTATGAGACCTTTGTTTACAGATGAGTAGACTATTGACAACTATATTAATAAAATTTATGATCAGTTGCAGACTGTTTTTGAGGCTCTCAGACCAAGAAACACTTTAGGAATACTATTCAGTAGTAAAGATAAAAGCATTATATTTACAGAAGTATATGTCATATGTGTGAAAAACTAAATTAAAGAATACTGAAATCCTGCACACTGAAAGTATAGTTTTCGTAATCATCCAATGTATATTCTGCACTGCATTTTTAATTTATATCGGTACGGGTCTCATTTGACTATTAAAGACATAGTGAAGAAAAGGTTGCTAATAACAATTAATGATGAAAAATATATTTCTTTTAATTCTTTGTTTTGTGGAAGAAAACACCCATAGATAAACAGATAAACATTGTTATGTAATTCCAGCACATAGGTGGGTTTCATTGTTGCATATACAATTATACTTGGGTAGTATTTAATTTGTATTGCATACAGAGAGAGAGAGAGAGAGAGAGAGAGAGAGAGAGAGAGAGAGAGAGAGAGGCACCATCTCTCTAAAGTATATTAATGTTGGGAAAAGGAAATATGTGCAAGAACTGTAATTATTTTTTCAAGGACGTGTAGCACCGTTGCGAGATTCCCATTTCTTGTCTAAATTGTTTAAATATGTTATTTTGATGAAAACCAGTGATTTGATCTGTGTCATATCGGTGAAATTAAATTGTGCGACAAACTTCGATGGAAGGATGTCTTTATAGCAAATTTGTACGCATAAATGAAATGTTTTGCTAAAATCATGAACAACAGATTTAGACTACTGAAATGTCATTGTTTGGAACCAAAAAGATAGTTTCTGACACCTACTAATACACAACAGATTGACGGAAGATAAAACGGGTACTGAACCTTCAGTAATAAAACGGGTACTGAACCTTCAGTAAGTAAGTGATTAAAAAAGTAATGAAAAATATTTTACTCGCAATCGATATTGACAATTATATCTTCAGTAAAGAATAAACCTAAATGAATTAATAGAAACGTAGCATTCGATGAGGAGCCGAAGGTAGAACCATACATTGAACATAATACATCCTGATGACAAAAAGCATCGATTGAGGTTGAGTAAGAACTTTTCATGTTAATGTACAACTCTGTCACGCTAAAACTGATGGAAACTAAAGAAAAGAGGACTAACTTGAACGTATATACTGATGAAACGAAGGATTTCGAAAGAATATATCATTTGCAAGAAGAACAATAATCTATTAGTTGGTTTCAAGAACAAGGAAATGAATAATCTGTTTGTTTAAAGAAAAAGCAAATGAATGAGCCAAACCACTTGATGGATGCCGTGCTGTGGAACTGATAGAAGTTTGCTGGGGAATCTACTTTAAAATTACATATTCAAAAAGCATAAAGTAATTTTATTAAATTTAGCTATGCTTGCATGACTACCATACAGAGCTTCTGGAAATGGATTTACCATATTTCACTCTTTAGAGGAAGTATTATTAGGCTTCTTTGGAATAGATAAACTACATTTCTATACCATAACTACACCAGCTATCAATAAATGTTGCAGTCTACCAAAGCAACACGGTGTACCTCGTGATTGTATGGCTTTTGGCATTTAGTTCTCTCTTTAGTCATAACTGTATATTAACGCTTCTGCTTAGCGTTTTTGTTTGCTTAAAATGATGTGAACGTTTCCTATGTTTTCCAAGTTCATCTTTATGAAGATATTGCAACTTTTGTGAAGTTGCCTCCTGAAATTTGCTTTCACTCATTCCATTTATTTTGTAGCTAAATGGATGTTTCCTAATCAGTTTTTAAACGTTATTTTCAAGTTACTTTGCATTAATCTTCATGTTAGTTTCAAGTTACCTTCAAGTTATTTTTAAATGATCCTCGAGTTACTCACAAGTTTACCTTGAAGTTAAGTTCCAATAATTTTCAAGTTATTTTTAGTATAAAAATACATATAATAGTGTTTATGATTATTAACTTTCTAACATGATTAGAATTTATCAACCAGGCCATCAATGCTGAAATTAGAGATCCAAACCTAAAGCATTACAAGCCGACTCAAAAGTTTCAAATTTCACCAATCTGTTATCTTAAATATTGTTTTGGGATTATGATGCAGTAGACGTTACCATCCACTGCGTAGGTCTTCAAAAAACCAAGGTTTTTGTTGTTGTTGACATGGATCTTAGAGGACTGTTTTCATCTGCATTCATGCTATCATGCGTGCTGGTCTGGATTTACAGCTAACACCAGAAACGTCGTCTGCTTATTTTATACTTATCAATTTTAGAATATACTTACAATGACTCTATCGCAATGTCCACTTGATCTTCTGACACATCGGATGGTCATGAATGCCCCATTCTCCACATCTTGGTAGTAAGCCAAATCCTGTTCAAATAAATAAATTTAGATTTAGATTAGACGATAGACTGTTACTTAAGTGTTGATAAATGGGTAGATGGGTAAATAGAGTTTACTGTTTTGGATTGATTATATATGTGGCTCATTAGATAAGAAGTATTTGAGAGGGTAGATATATAAACAGCTCAGTTGGTTTGACGATTAAGCTGCTTTTTACGGTAGTAGGTGGACAGTAATTTATTTCAGTTAAGATCATGCGCAGAAAAAGTTAGAACCTATACACTGTAAGAAAAGCACATACCACATTCCCTAAGTACCATGTCGGATCTTGACTGAAAACTATATGTATTTTGTATGGTGAACACTGTAGATGATTATTATTATCATAATTTATTTCATAATGAGTTATTGAAGTATATCAATGAGAAGAAAATGACATTGGATATACCACTTTAATCGTCATGTAGGTGATACCAGTGTTGGAACAATTTTCTTTTCCAATTAGGAAATTTATCTGCTCTTACGAATTTCATTTTTATTACTCCATCTTCTGCTCCTACTCTCCTTTCCTTACTTTTTCTCTAGCCATCAAGATTAACAGATAGTAAAATGAATAAGTCTCCAAAAAGCTTAAAATCTCACTCCAAGCAACAAAAATGGGTCATTTTAGCTTTTATAGTTAGTTCCACGAGAATCATGTCGGGAACTGAACTAATATGACACGCTGCTATTCGATATTCTGAGTCTGTGACGTATGCACTTGCTACACCAAACAGACCATCTTCTGTATCTATGGTGTATACCTGTACTCCTAAAGTCCAACCTCATATCTCTGCCTTAGGGAGATGGACGGCAGCCAAACGAGGCTGTGGTGAAATCCACAATGACTTGGGTGGAGGAAGAACGTATATTCTGATGGAACTCAGCGCCACTTGAGTCAGATAATGGCTAGATGAGAATTTACGTCGACAGGGTGAGAGTACATCATACCATCCTTATTCCTACGATACTTTTGTCTGGCGATCTACAGCACAAATAGATATGAGTTTCGCCAAAGATAACATCATCCCGCTTCGCTTGTCGCATGGTCAAACAAAGAGTGCGCCGTCTACTCCGTGGCCAGCCGGTGATGATGCTTGCGGTACCGTGGCTATAGTGAAAACAGTGAAAACATTGATCGTCCTTAGACACCGTGTCCATACTGGACAATTAAATGTCGGAGCATTGAGTCTCCAGGAAAGTACAACTTTGGTTGGTCAGAAGAATAAACACTCCCAAACGAGATCTGAGAGAATGATCACGGCATAATCGCAAAATGCAGTTAAGGCTAAGGATGGCAGCCAGTCAAAGACTGCAGAACGTGGGTCACTATTATTAGATACGGCACATGACCATGAATTGGGCATATATTCCAGCTAACGAAGTCGCTGGCATGGAGAAATATGGTTTATATCAGACACCGGAAGTCACTATGCGTATGGTGAAACGAAACAGTCTTATTGTATGCTTGGGGATTTTAATGCAGTTTCTGGCACAAAACGACCTCAATACTCACGTAACTGGCCCATACTGGAGTGGAGTACCGAACGACAAATATATTCGGAAGCAGCATGATAATTGGTTACTCTGGCTAATGACGGTCGGACTTGCACGGATATTGATCCCATCATTGTAAATAGCACATGGAAGGTAGTCTCAAACTGCCGGGACTTCGCTCATTTGAAATTAACCTGTCATTGCCACCATGTCAACCAAACTGAACTGTTCCCGATTTAGTTCACTAAATTAGTGAGATATGACACTACTGAACGGAGCCTCCCGTAGTGACTACAAAGTCGATATCCAAGGTGGCCTAACATCCTATCGCAATCTCAACGAGATCCACAAGACAAAAAACACCGGGAGTATTGCAAGGCTTATAGAGGCAGAGAATCGCTTAGCCAGAGGCTGCAGCAGGGACGGCTTTGCTAAATTCTGGGACGTATTCAGACCGCTTTCTGCATCATTACCTAGCCCTACTGAAGATTTTATGCGACAGCAGGCAGAAGCTAAATTGATGGAGAGAACATAAATCTCGGTTGCCAAACAGGCATCTCGCCACCCCATCTCAGAGCTTGATGACGCCGCAATTCTAGCCTTATCGGGTCATATAATACACATTGGTCCACCAACTTACATTAAAGTATCAGCAGCACTCGAGAAATTGATAAACGGGAAAGCAGCTGATATTTAGAGCATTACGAGCGAACTTCTGAAAGAAGGAGGCAAGAGATGCATTGAGTTGCTAACCCTAGCATTCCGTTATGTTTGATAAACAATCGACATCTATGATGATTGGAAAAAATATTCACCTGCCCTTCTGCAAAGACAAGAAAGTAAGAGGGACCGCAACAATTACTACGGTCTTATTCTGCTATTTTTGTTTGGAAAGGCCTTCGACAATATCCTCCTAAATATGGTGAAGGACCGAAAGACCAATCAGCGGAACCGCGCAGGAAAGAACAAAGCTGCCTTTCCCGATGAAGATCAAACATTGACCACATCCATACGGTAAACACACTAATGCACAATGATGCAGACACGCGAGAATTTCAGTCAACGACACTGGTCTTTAATATCTTACACAACCACTTGTGAAACACCTTTATTCGATCGGTTTGTCCGCATTCGATTTTTCAATATTTTTAGAAATGTAAATTCATGTAGTAACTTGTATAGTTGTACCTCTGTGCAACATGTATCTGCTGAACAAAACATTTTCACTATTAAACTTTGAGTATGGTCTGCTGAGAAATTAAAATTAGTATAAGCAGTGAACGAGATGTAAGCTGGTGATTATAATTTAATTTTTATAATTGAACCCATATTTACAGGAATCCATTGAAAGTTTACCTGCTTTTCCAAATCTAGTGATTTCTCCTGGTGGTAACGACCGTCATTCAATTTCCGTACAAAATAGACGTCAGCGTTTGGATTAATCCCATAATTCCTCTTGAAACTTAACGAGAAAGCTCGTGACCCGCGCGTGAGTTGGAAAGACAAATCATCAGGGAGGTCAGGGTCACCTAGTATCCGTTTTTCTGTCTGCAAACTTGTAGTCACATCTTTCAGCCAAACCATTTCCGAATCGGCGGGCACTGTAAAATCGGAAATGGTGAGAATACAAAGTAAATAAATGAACGAAAGAACGAGTGAAGAAAGGAATGAATATATATAATTATAAAGTAGTCAAGAGGAATAAAAGTACATACATACATACGTACATACGCACGCACGCACGCACACACACACACAGACACACACACACACACACATATATATATATATATATATATATATATATATATATATATATATATATATATATATATGTAGCATATGCAACATATCAACCAGCCATATATGATATTCGTCCTTCGGTCTCGAAGACGACCATGACTTCACATCTGGGCTGGTCTGTGAGTGCGCAGATGGCTGGTGAGGCCAATCTGTGCTCTAAAGAGTCTACGGCAATGAGGACAGGGAATTGCCGGGGGCTGGATGGACTGAAGGTCGGCGCTGGCTCTGCTCTTCCTCTGCTGGCGTTTCTGCTTGGCCTCATTGATCCGGTGCTCTTCAAATGCAGCTGCGTCTGAGTTGATCTGGTGACGCCAGGCAGCGCGGTCTTCGGCAAGCTGCTCCCAGCTGTCTGGGTCAATGCCACAGGACTTCATGGAGGCTTTGAGCGTGTCCTTGAACCGTTTCTTTTGTCCTCCTCGGGAACGCTTGCCTTCAGCGAGTTCCACATAGAACAGTCTCTTTGGGAGGCGCTCATCAGGCATACGGCAGACATGACCAGCCCAGCGGAGTTGTGACCTTCTGAGCATGGCATGGACGCTTGTCATCTCTGCTCTCTGTGGACTTCTGTGTCAGGAGTCTTGTCCTGCCATTTGATGTGGAGCAGTTTTCTGAGGCAGCGCATGTGGAAGGAGTTCAGCTGTTTTGCATGGCGACTGTACACCGTCCATATCTCACAGGCGTACAAGAGGGAGGGCAGTACTACTGCGCGGTACACCTTGAGCTTGGTTGGCAGGCTGATTCCTCTTCTGTTCCACACAGTATTGTGAAGTCTGCCGAAGGCTGCACTTGCACGAGCAATCCTGAGAGTGACCTCTTCATCGATGGAGATTGTGCGCGACAGGGTGCTGCCAAGGTAGATGAACTTATCAGCAACAGCGAGCTTCTGTCCATTGACGGTAATGCTGGGTTCGGTGTAGGGCACTGAGGGTGCAGGCTGGTACATGATTTCGGTCTGCTTCGTACTTATTGTGAGCCCGAAGTCTGTGCAGGCTTTGGAGAACCGATCCATACTTTCTTGCATGTCAGACTGAGTACCAGCATTCAAAGCGCAGTCGTCAGCAAAGAGGAAGTCGCGGATGGTGTCTTCCTGGACTTTGGTCTTAGCCTGCAGTCTTCTCAGGTTGAAGATGTTCCCATCAGTCCTGAACCGGATGTCGATGCCAATGTCACCCTCACGGAAAGCGTCAGTCAGCATCGCTGTGAACATCATGCTGAACAGGGTCGGGGCAAGAACGCAGCCCTGCTTGACACTGTTTGTCACTGGAAGGGGCAGGGAGAACTCTCCATCATCCTGTACTCTGGCGAGCATGCCATCGTGGAACAGTCTGACCATGGTGATGAACTTCTCAGGGCATCCGAACTTTGCCATGATCCTCCACAGACCTTCACGACTCACAGTGTCAAAAGCCTTTGTGAGGGCCACAAAAGTGGTGTAGAGGCTGACGTTCTGCTCTTGGCATTTCTCCTGGAGTTGCCTGGTTGCGAAGATCATGTCCACGGTGCCCAGATCCTGCCTGAAGCCGCACTGACTCTCTGGTAGCAAGCCTTGCTCCAAGTGGACGGTCAGTCGATTTAGCAGAATTCTGGCCAGTATTTTCCCTGCGATGGATAATAGGGAGATGCCACGGTGGTTGTCGCATGCTTGACGGTTCCCCTTCCGCTTGTAGGGGTGGACAATAGAGGCGTCTTTGAACTCCTGTGGAATCTTCTCCTGGTTCCACACAGACTGGAAGAGGTCAGTAAGCTTCTGCGTCAGTCGGGGACTACTAGCTGCGTAGACTTCCGCTGGGATGGAGTCAGAACCCGGGGCTTTGCCACTGGATAGACCTTTAATTGCCTTCTCTATTTCTGTGAAACTTGGCGAATCCGATAGGGAAGCGTTGGTTAGGACCTGGGGCAGGCGAGTGATGGCTTCAGCGTTGATGGAGGAAGGACGGTTGAGGACATTGTCGAAGTGTTCTGCTCAGCGCTTGAGAATCTCTTCCTTATCAGTGATCGGCGTGTTCCGATCTGCACTGAGGAGGAGGGAAGATCCTGATTTAGTGGGACCGTAGATTGTCTTGAGCGCCTCATAGAACCTCTTCACGTCATTGCGGTCTGCATACGACTAGATCTCGTCCCCCTTCTTGCTCAGCCAGGTGTCCTGCATCTGTCGGAGCTCTCTCTGCACTGTTCTTCTGATATTGGCGAATGCAGCTTTCTTAGATGTGGAGTTCGGGTCATTTAGCAGCACTCTGTGTGTGCGGTGTTTTTCGTCGAGCAGTTCTTGAATGCGATCATCGTTATCATCGAACCAGTCCTGGTGCTTGCGCGTGGTAGGGCCTACCACATCGGCGGTGGTGGAGTAGACAACATCCCGAAGGGATGCCCAATCAGACTCTACATCATGCGAGCCTAGATTGATGGCTTCCAGCTTGTTGTCTAGTTTGTCTGCAAGGGACTGCTTCACTGAATCGTTTTTCAGCTTGGAGACGTTCAGTAGCTTCAGCGTCTTACTTCTTTGAGGACGTCTAGGAGGCTGTATCCTGATGTTAAGTTTGGAGATGATCAGCCTATGGTCAGTCCAGCACTCGGCTCCACACATAGCCTTCGTCACTCTGACTTCCTGCCTGTCTTTCTGTCGCACTATGACGTAGTCGAGCAGATGCCAGTGCTTGGAGAGTGGGTGCATCCATGACGTCTTGTTGCGAAGTGGCAGGCGGAAGACAGAGTTAATGATAAGCAGTTCGTGCGCTGCACAAGTCTCCAGCAGTAGGAGGCCATTGCTGTTACAGCTGCCAATTCCATTTTTTCCCAGCACTCCTTCCCATTAGGTGTGATCTGCGCCAACCCGGGCGTTAAAGTCACCAAGGATGATGAGTTTATCTGTTCTGGGCACGGCAGCAATAGTGGATCTCAGTTCATCGTAGAACTTGTCCTTGATCTCATCAGGGTTTGTCAGAGTTAGGGCGTAGGCGCTGACTAGTGTGGCATATCGCTTTATTGGGAGCGGCAGTCGAACGGTCATCAGACGATCGTTGATGCCTTTAGGTGGGACGACTGTCTTGTTGACCAGTTTGGACTTGATGGCAAACCCAACTCCAGACTCGCGACGTTCTTCAACGCTGCGTCCAGTCCAAAAGAAGGTGTAGCCTGCATTTACCTCTGACAGTTGACCTTCGTCGGCAAATCGGGTCTCGCTGAGTGCTGCGATCTGGACTTTGTACCTGTTCAGCTCTCTGGCAATCAAAGCAGTCCGTCTTTCAGGCCTTTCAGTCCCGGCACGATCCATGAGTGTGCGCTCGTTCCATGCGCCTAAGGTGAGAGTTGTCACCTTGATCTGTTTCTTTGTTTTCTTACCGCTGAGTGAGATCCCCGCCAGTCGCGGTAAGCTGGCCAGGGTAAGATGAAGTAGACAATGTTTAGGACACCTTTTCTAGTCCCTTCCTCTTGCTGTGGAGGTTAGCAGTGTAGTCCTGAAGAGGGCTGCTCGGACGCTCAGGTGGCTGCCGAACTCCCATGCTACTTCGGTCACAGGAAGACGACCCTATGGCCTGAGCCGCCTGCGTGCAGGGTTGTTACTAGGGCTGCCAGTGAATCCACACCTGCCGCTTCGCCACTTCCCCGTCGCCGCAGGACTTGCAGGATGATGGAATAGGATAATGATCTGATGAAGTCATGACTTGCGCGTGAGAATTGGATTTCAGTGAGGAGGAGTTGCGCACTCCTCGACCTCACTCTCTCGTCTCCGCACATCTGGGTTCAGCGGCAAGACAGAGTCGAGACGGCTGGAGAGAAGGGGGATGCAGTGGATGGCCAGCAGTGTCTAATGGTGTCTCACTGTGCCCTAGTCGCGTTCCACGTCGCTTGCTGTAACCGCCTTTCTGCCCATTGACCAGCTGGTGGTTCCTCCGAGCAGTCCGCCGAGTCCAGTCTTCACATGCTTAGATAGACAAACCTAGATCACCGAGGGTTTAAGACCCGACGGCTACCCTCAACCTTGTTTAGCCGGCCAGTCGAAACCGTTGCCCGTGGTGTGGCCGCTGCGCATGCTACAGCTACTCGGAGCCACAGGTGAGAGTTGAGTGACAGGTTGGGACCAAAGGTGGACTAGCTACCCCATGGGAGTACGACTGCTACCCAGCCAGAGGTACTACCCCTCCCTGAACATCCCATACACCACAACCAATTAATTACATCCAAGTTAACCGCACAGTTGCACCTGTTTCGACTTTTGGGAAACGCCCAAGTTACACCTTGCAAACATACGTATAAATCATCAAGAAATTAAAATTGAAAGGATATATATATATATATATATATATATATATATATATATATATATATATATATATATATATATATATATATATGAGACGAACAATCCGACGCCAAGTCCATTAGGAAATAATGCCTCATCTATTTTTCATGCATGTTAAATATTTATTAGATTGATACAAATATGTCCTTAACCCTATGATAGAAAGGAAAGGTTTTAATCTAAAGTTCAACAATTCTTTCGTTGGTTATATCTCTCCAACATCACTGGTGCTGCAACGATCAACTGTCCAACTTAACTCCACATTCTCTCGATATCCGTAATATTACAATATCTTTGAATTAAATCTGCAGTGTGCCTCTTTTCTTCGGGTATTGATTATGTTCATGTCCTCGACATCTGGGTATCCCCGTGTTCTGCAACCACTTATTAGTTCACCTACCACCGATTACTCACAAACTTTTTAAACTGACTGGAGCCGAAAGTCCCACTCTCGAACATGAGAATGGATAATTTTGTTATAATGCATGTTGAGAAGTTAATATTCTTAAGGCGGTTCTGGACAAAATGCTCTGTTTCTAGCCCCGCCCTTTAACTCCCAGAACCTGGATCCATAGGGAACTCTTTAACTATATCTTAGGCCTGTTCTGCATTCTAGCTTCCAAACTATGAAAAGTGTTAAACTCATACATAAAATGGTATTGAAAGTATAGAGTTAAATAATATATAAAGGAACATGTTGAATGTATACCGGTTTATACGAAGTCGATTCTTTTCTCAATACTGTTTGCAAACTAACAAATAGACAGAAATCACCTACCGTTTCTGGCTATAGTTTTGGACACGTAATCGACTTCATTTTTATCCATAGTAATACTGTATTCTCAAAGGAAACATTATGGTCCACTACAAAGAAGCTTCAGTTTCATGAATTGGAATTCACATTCGACAAAGTCAAAAAACTGATAGGATGAATTGAATATCTTTTTTTAAACATATGTTGTCGTCAAAACTAGTGGCATGGAACTATGATCACTTCTTACAAAGGTTCCACAGCATCATATATCTGTGCTTTCGCTCACCATGATTCTAGGTCTATCAGTCACGTATCATTGACCCCTTAAGAGTGGTTGTGGCTTAATGAATATTCATATGTATTCGGAAGCATTATATTTTAACAATTCCGGGACCACTCGGCCCATATTAAAGTCGATCCATTAACGTTCTCAGGTCATAACGAAGTCGGTCTAACCAAAGCGGCCGAAACCTATTCTCTGCTCATTACATACTGGTCTATTGGTCCACATTTTTTATATTAGTAATGTGGATGTAATGTTCTATTTTCCAACGGTTATTTCATTGTTTTATGTTTATGTACGTTTCTTTCAACGGTCATTTATTTTGCAAAAGAAATATGGGGAAGAACTATAATCGCAGATTAATTAATTTATATTCTGTATAATGTAAAGTTTAGAAACTGGCCTTGCCCTGCCTCTATATTAATTTCTGACTTAGTTGAAGGTAACACCTGTCTACTCTACTTCTTGTGATTATAAACATGTGTTGACACGCGTCAGTCTGATTACAGTTACATTTCACATTCGTATAGGTCCAGTTTGTACCAGCAGTAAATATTTTCCAGTATTCGAAGTTTAAATCGTCCTATCTTTGCTCTTTCGTATTCCTTATCTCAGTATTAACGTTAGTAAAATATTTTATTTATTTAAATTTATTATTAGCCGTGCGTAATCGACGTCCTCTTTTCTTGACCCAATTTAGTACTATAAAAGTCGATAGGATGAATAATTTTCGTCTGGACGTTTTCTTTATGATATTTAACGTGCCGGTCATTTAACAATCTGGACTGGATTGATTTGGTAAAGATACAGAAATTTTTCTTTGTAGAACAACAAGTAATATCTAATTTAATCTACGTATATATACCTATATGACCACGTTGACATAAACATTAATTAACTCCAAGAGTAAACAGTTAACAAAGGGGTCATAAGATGATATATTATTACTTTTTATTTCAATGATTGATACCACTAAATTTGTCATTGATACAATTTACTGAATAACCGGAAGAAGTTTTAGCAAAGACATTAACGAGGAAAATAGTATTTTGTACTGTATTGATTTGTTATGCTTTTTAAATCTTTTACCACGTGATAATCCTATCAAAACCGGAAAGTGTCGAAGAAAGGTGTACATTTATTTTTAAAGTATGAAATATAATCAAACAACATTTTTAATGAATTTTATATAAGTTATACTGATGCATAGTGTTTCAACGTACATACATCCTTGACCACTTGATAAAACAAAGACAAAATGTTTGAATTTATTTAATCAAACCCCGAATTACAAGTAAGATTTTAAATAGTTTTATTTACATTTTCAGTTCCGACAAAAATATCATTGAGCAAATGATAGTGTAACTGTCAATGTGAACGAAGTTCGGCGTCAAATATGATGTAACATATCTGCTTTAGAAACTGTGTGTTGCCATGTGTTAGAGGAATCACAAGCAAGTGTTAGAGGAATCACAAGCAAGTGCATGCTGCTTTACAGTTAGTTCTTTTGAACCCTCCACACAATGGTCGTGTGACGGACATTTGTATTAGAGGTTTCCACATTCCTAAATGAGTGCAAATTTTCCCAGACATCAACTCTGTTCTGTTAGACCCTGCAGTTTGGGATGACCCTGAGATCTTCAGACCGGAGAGATTCGTCAGTGAAGGGGGAATTCTGTTAAAGCCAGATGAATTTATTCCGTTTTTTACGGGTAAGGCTTAACCGATGATATTTATAGAAAATTCTGAATCATCCTCTTTCGTGTCCATGAACGATGTGATTAAATATGAAAACGTCTATATCAGTTATTTTGCAGGAAAAAAATAATTCTAATATTTCTAATAAAACTGGTCCTTCATGAAGATTACAAATCATCCTTTTGCAAATGGTCAAAGATAGTAATCTTTATCCATCATGTGTAGATCATCGATCTCAGAAATATATATATATATATATATATATATATATATATATATATATATATATATATATATATATATATATATATATATATATATATATATAACTATATATAACTATATATAACTATATAACTATATATATATATATATATATAGACACACACACACATACACACAGTTTTACATATTTTAAATAGTATTTAAGAGTTAATAACGAGCATAATAAATAGTTTGAAAAAACTCTAACTACTTTGAAGCACCACATATATATTGTAAGAAACGTGCTTTGTGACATGTCTATGTGTGCAGTTGTTGAACCCTTTGCTGCAAACAACGTAACCTCAATGCTTTAGTCAATTTGCTGCGTCGGAATATCAGGGTCTTCACTGTTTCTAGATTGGAGATTGTGTGAATAGCATTTAGCTTTACCATTCAGCCTATTTGAAACTTTCGTAACATTCGGGTAGAAGAAAGTGTCTTGGGGAGCCTTTGGCAAGAATGGAACTGCTTCTTTTCATCAGCGCTCTTGTCCAGAAGTTTGAGTTGATGCCATCAGAAGGAAAGGTGCTGGATATTAAAGATGTGGATGGGATTTTCGGTGGCACTCATGAACCTTAACCTTTCTACATCCGCGCAATTCGGAGACATGCCAAGGCATGATCAAGAACGTTTTGGTTTATTGTATTATTACGCACGTATGCGTTTATATTTCATTAGCATGTTTTCCCATCGATACAGTTAGTTATATTTTTCTTTCCATATTTTTATATTTACGTTCATTATCGTGTCACATTATCTTTGAAATAGGACCTATTTTCGCACAAAAAAACCTTTGATAAATCTTGCAGAACAACTTGTACATCAGATAAATGTTCATTTCCTCCAATGATTTTTATTTTATGATTTTTCCAGATATATGGACTTTTAAAAAAAAAAAAACACTCACTGGATGTTATGAGTCCTATACAATCTTTCCTCTTCATAGTTCTACAGCCTAGCGGAATTGAACTTAACTGGGCCTGAATCTAAATCATAAGTGTTGTTTGCGCATACTGAAGCCAGTGTAGGACAACTAGGACAAAATTCCGGGGGCCACATCTGTCAGGGGACCCACCGCCGTCACAATTTCTAATTCACATGGCCCTGCTGGAGACTTTTTACTAGGGCCCAGCAATTATACCTGCGGCCCTGACTAAAGCTGTAATAGTTTGGATCTTGAGATGGCTGCAACATAATTAACTATTAATATTGCAGCTAAATGTGACTCTGGTAAATCGCTGACCAAAAGAAGAGTGAATAAAACCTCAAGTCTTTGTTTTAAAATTGTGCCTACAGCTGTCTTATAAAAGACTTCCCCTGTAAATAACGTCAATACCTTAAACACTCGGGTGTAGTTTGCTTTGATGTAATCGACCAAACATAAGTACCCTTTTACTTGGCTACGAGAATCGTGTTAGTCAACCTAGCAAGTGTTCATACCTTAATTGATTGACAATGATAGTCAATGGCATGTCAGTCCAATATACATTTTTCTTGGGGGGGGGAGAGCTAAACAATTTACTATCGCTAATATGTAGGGCATCTCATCCTGCTCAACCTATTTCAGATTTTACAACAGTTAATTCGAGTGGATTACTCTTGCAGAACAACTTGTTTACCGGTATTGATGCAGACAAAACTTCCCCTTTTCATAAACCAATTTCATTGTTCAAACAATTACCCGGTCTTCTTTGAGAAAAAAATAAAATAAAAATCTACCAGTTACAAACACAAGGAAACGCCGAGACAACTAGCTATCCAAATTCAAAGGTGGAATGAATACACTTTTGAAAGTTACAAATTTGAGTTAAGGTAAGCCGCAACCGAAAACTAAAATGTATCAATGATGATTAGTTATATGAATATATGGTATGCTGATTATGCGACTTGTATAATTAATGATGTGTGTCATTTCATAAGATTTACATCACCTAGTTGGATCTTTTATATCGCTGAAAAACAGTAACCCTTGAGCGCATGGGTGAAATTATATAAAATCGCAATTGGCGTCTTTTTTTAAATGTGATTTGGGAGAATGAGATTTGATAAAAACAACGAATAAAGCAAACCTGCATCTAGTATTCTTGGGAATAAATAAGGATATACAATTTGCACCGTATACGTACTGTTCTGAACACTCTATATAGTGACAGTCGTCTGGTAAACTCTAATCGCCCATGAATTTATGGACGTTTTTATTGACCTTTATTTTTTTTTTCAAGCTGGAAACATCGGTAAATATGTACATGCAAAATAATAACATACAAGAACCATAGTTGTGTATAACAGTTTATTGCCGCAGTAAATGAACACGAGTTTGTCACTGGTGCGGTATGGCGATCTTGCCGATTTTGTCTTGACATTTTTTTAACGTCTATAAATGTTGGGACACCGAAAATTCTATAATTTTTAAATGTTTAAATTATTTACATTTTTAAATCATTACGGTACCCATACTAAATAAACTTTGAAAGGTTAACACATATTCATCACTTGCCATATGATCAACGCTCTAAAAGCTTCTTTCCGTTCTCTGCAGCTCATAAAGTGGATACGATGCAATCTATAAGGTCAACATTTGCATAAATGAATGGGTAAATATTAAGTTTGATAATTGTATTTATTAAATTCAATTGTTTGTTTATTACTGTTAAAAACTTTTTATTTCATTACATGATATCGTATGTAACATTGTATGCTGGACTTGATCTTGTCCAAAACTGAGTTCATTTCTACTTGACCTGATTGACCTTTTTAAATTTCATTTGATGTAAACAACTAATACGTAGCTGAATTATTATCTATGTTTGATGGCTTAATATCAGGATCTTTATTAATAGAAGGAGTAAATATGTTCATTTGGGTCAGGGTTTTGGACTTTCCTAAGCGAATTTTACAGGTTATGGTTTTGATTTTATAAACATCAGTATCATTCTAGAAGGTTATTTTCCATTAGGTATTTTTTTTTTAGATATAGAAAATGCTAATTGTGACCTGATATCAAGTTGAAAACTATATAATCTTGTGATTGTGAGAACTTGGTCGTTCGCGCTTTTACATCTAGCACTTTTAAATTGTATTGTATGTTGTGACCAGGAGTTTTGGGCTGGGAACTTTTTTGGTTAAAATTACTGAATTCAAATGATTATTTTCTCTGGAAATACAAAAATGCTCTGATAAAATTCTTGGATAGAGACAATCACTGGAATTTATACGAAGTTCAAGCATGCAGTTATATTACTGTGATTCAACAAAAAACTGTTGACACATCAACACTTCAATAGCTACCAGAGACACGTCATCGACTTCACTTTTAGAATATTTTCTGGACTTTTACTGAATTATATTTAGAACTTTAAATTTCTAGGACTTGTGTCTGTAATTCTTGGATTGTTTTGAGATTTAATTCGCAATACCGTAAGTTGTTTTTTTCTCATTTTCACTTTGAATTCTAGGGAAATAATACATTTGTTAAATTTTCCAAGGCTTGTTTTCTTTCAATCTTTTGTTACTTAGTTTAAGAGCATAGACTCGTAACATAATTACTTTCCGAGATTGAAAAACAAATGTACACTAGCCTGTCATTCAGTTAATTGTCAATACTTTGAATAAATTTTGATTAGTCAAAATATCTTGTAAACCCATAGCAATTCATTTTGAAAAATTAACTCTCATGTGAAAACCTTGTCTCATTTGTCAATGTTTTTCCGTTGTCAGTGTTGTCGCCCTTTAAGCCAGAATGATCTCATGTGTCTTGGTGTTTTCCAACTCTGCGGTATACAAAGTATCATGGAAAGGGGGAATCGTGTTCAAATTTACATGTCTCTATCATTAAATTATGACCAAGTCCTACCCTTTATGGCTGTAGCTTAATTAAATAATCTACATGAACAGTTGAGCTCACTCTATGCTTCATTCTGTTCTGCTTTTGGTTTCTCAACCATCTCGTCCAGCTACTATTTTGACAGGTTGTTATCTCTTTGCACTTTCGATTTTTATACTACATTGACTTCCAGTTCGTATTCTTCATTTTCTGGATAAATGTGACTTTTTTGTCAAGCACACTCGAGAAGTGTCATCGCCCCTGTGGGGAAATCCTTGTCCCGAACTAACGGCCAATGATGATTTGTTGTATACACAAATCCACACAAAAGATTGTAAATCTTGCTAGTGGTCCTGACTAGAACGGCCTTGATGTTCACGATATTAAATAAATCGAAACTAAATTTAAGAAACTATTCCAAAATTATCCTTATCTTGTATGCAAGAATATTGTACGACCAAATTCAAGACATTTGACTAGAAATAGAAATGATGAAGATTGGAACAAATTCAGAAACAGACACGGCGATGCGGCCGATGCAGGGAATATTCAGTATGTTAGTAGAAAACTCTTATCGGATAGTTCAACATAGAGATAAGTCGGGCGTTCAATAGAGAGATACGTCGGGCGATTATTTTTTATGTCATCCTAGAGTATTCATTGTATAGACACGTTCAACCTTTATTTGTGTGAGATAGTATATTTGTATGGTTGTGCGTAATAGTGCGTCTTGTTCATTTCCTTTCTTATACATCGTATCCTTGTATGCTAGATGCCTACATTTAGATAATAATCACAAGATTACGTGGCTGCAACACTTGCAAGTATTGGCTAATTTTATTGATTAAAGTAACTGCGAAAATGTGTGGTCTCTATCCTCATACGTATTTGCGTATCATAGCCGCATAAATGTGCCAGACTGACAAGGACGAGTGTAGGCAACTGAAGCATAACATACGATCAATAGAACGGAAAAAAAAACAAGCGCAAAAGTTTTACAGCAATTAGATAAAGAAAAAGAACCACTCTTTATAAATCCAAGGCAGAAAGTGTTGCTCTTTTGATAGAATTGGTATATCCTGGGACACACACACACACACACACACACACACACACACACACACACACACACACACACACACACACACACACAAGATCATTTATTCCAATGTGCTTGATTTCATCACGTGCTGTGTTCCATATGCAAGATGTATACCTATACAAGAAAAAGTAAGTAATTGTTACTTTAGTTACATTTACATTACGGATTTTTTGGTTAACTTTGGCTTCTTATTCATTTGATTAAGAACTTTCTCGTATGTGTAATCAAACAACTTTTCTCTCATATAAAATCAGCTCTATCATTTTAAATATGAAATAAGGTGTTCAAAAATATCCTTCAAAACAAACCATGTAATTAGAAAGTCTATGTAACCAAGAAAACTTCTTGCTTTTCACATATTTGATGCACGCTAACCTCATTTGCAACTTAGATAAATGACATCAGTCTTGCATCCTCTATTGTTACTTTTTTAACGTACCAACCTTGGTCTTGTCCTTTGGTACAAATCTGGTTTTCCATGCAATGGTTTCAATGGAAAGCAGCAGAAGCAATATTGTGGAGAATTGTTTGTGTGTTATGGTTGGTTCGGGGTGCTCCGAATATTTTATTTAAACTATTGTAGAAGTCCCACCCAGACTCGATTTTGGTTGGAAGTGAAATTAGTGAAAGATGGATGTACAGCTCCGAGTTCCCAGTCAGCAATGCCGACGGTTAAATGTCTAAATAGACAAAAAGGGTGAAATTCAATAAATAATGATTTAATAACAATTCAATAGTCAAATGCTTCGAATTTCCAAAGTACACCCCTTCCGCTTGACCTTTTAATAGCCTAATGCATCGCTTGATTAGTAGTGTGAGAGATTTTCACCTGTCCTTGTATTCTACTCCTCTGTGGTATTATTCCCACCTATTTCTCCCAATTCCTTTTCCTTTTCCTCCCCGACTTCCCCCAAATTCTTTCTCCTCCTCTTCGACTTCTGTTTACTTCTTCTCCTCCTCCACTTTCTCCTCCAGACTCCTTTTTCTCCTCCTCCACCTTCTATCCACCTCTCCACCGACTAGACTGTTGTCGGCTCCGACTGTTCGGCTAGTCTCGCTTCCGTCTCCTCTCTTGGAGACTCGGGACTCAACTAAACTGGAAGTGCTGTCCCCTTAAAAGCTACATTTTCGAAGCTTTGTCTTTTCCTTAGAATCTGCTTCTAGGTTTTACCGCCAAATTACGAGTGGCTTTCTCGGAGTAACCCTATTTGCTCGACAATCTTCCCAGAAGAAACTAAATTTTCGTTTACGAGTTTGCAGTAACATTCGGATCTAAATTGTAATCACACCCTCTATCTCAATTCCGATTGGATGTCGCTGTGAACCGATCCAATCAGACTTAGCGGACAATGTCCCTCTCATTGTCTGTCAACGTGGGGACGGTTGAGAACACGCCCCACTCCCACCGCGTGTTTCCTCTGATCTGAGGACTAATCTTTAACACCTAGGTGTGATGACTACAAGCCTTTGTCAAATGGCGCGAGCGGGCGCCTACGCCAACTCAAATTTCCGGTCCTCTGGCGGCTCACGGTAACCTTGCGTAAGAGATTAACACTAGCCCGTGGCAATATTTAGACATCAAGCACATGGCCGCGGTAAATATACATGACTTACTAGCCGGGCTTAGCAAACGTGACAAATATGCGCGTGTCAAATGCTATTTTGAAAAAAGCGATAACTCCAGAGAATTGTACTGTAGCAAGCAAAGGATCTTCAGACTTTTCAGTAAATATATTTAAAGAATATTCGAAGGAACAAAAAGAAAACAAAACAAAAACAAAAAAACCCCTACACAAACATTGTCGACTTGACGGGATCAGGTGTCCAGTTCCTACGTTATTGCGTATTCAGATTAATCAAGAATTGGGTGCTGTTTAGTTTGTTTTCTCCCAGGATTGGGAATCAAAACTCACAAATATTCGACGTTTCTTGTGAGTTGACAGGAAGGCCGATAATACTCCGGTTGTGTACGGATGCTGCAATCTCTTAAAGGAGTTATCCCCCAAAACTAATTTTCTGATCTATTTATAACGCGAATTATTTTTAGTTAATTAATCGTAATATTTCCATCACTTATGCAGTCAGCCGATAATACATATGTACAGCCATATGGTGAATCACAATGCTATCAATGTTTCTAATAATAACAGTGATGAAGAAAGCAAATAAATATCTACATTCAGCCCAGGCCTTGGATACTCTTTCTTTCTAGAATAATGCTTTCATCAACAACTTAAGAAATAAAGGAAACATTTGAGTGTGATTCCATAAGATCATACGGAGGACAATTCATGGTGAAAACATGTTTATAGTAATTAGGCATCCTAGATGCATTCATAGTTAATTACTTATCTCAATGTAATGCAAATAAAGAAATAATCAGTGATTTGGTTCATACTTTTTCGTTTTCATGAAATAACAATAGCAAACAAACAAACAGAAAGAGCAAATTAGAGCAATATTCAGTCCACCAGAGGATAACATTCCTGAAAATGTCACAAATCCACAAGCAATGGGAGAGATTTCAGGATATATATATCTATCTATCTATATATATATATATATATATATATATAT
>JAECUM010021565.1:0-46350 GCA_016617855.1 Megalonaias nervosa | reverse complement strand
TTCAGATACAATTCTTGGTGCATACTGAGTTTAGTATTTTTCAACCTTGAAATTATATCAGCAAAGTCTTGATTACCTGAAGCATTATTATCATTAAAACTGAAGTGTTGTCTCATTAAATATTGTTACTCTCTGCCTGTCTGTCTGTCCATCTCATGCTTTCATGATATTCTAAATTGCAAGGGCATTCAAAGTATTGTCAGCTCCTCCTTTCTCCCATTCCCCACAAGAGTCTATAGCTGTATTCAGAGTTTTACTGAATGTTGAGGTATATGGTAACAGATTCATCGGTTTATCAGCTTTGATCAGCAGCCAGAAAAGTCATTTCAGTATTCATTTGATACTAATAATTTAGTGCCATCAGGCTGGGAAGGTCTCGTAACTTTGACACCCAAAGGCAACTCTGGCTAAATGTCACTTGAAGGTTAGCATTAGTTGAATGTCATAAGATTTTGGTAAGTCTGTGAATTCTAAGGTAAAGTAGACCTTGTTAATTTGCCAAGAATGAATTTTTTTTTTCCTAAGTTGTAAGGACATTGTTGAATTTTTGTGCTGTTTATTTAGTATTGCAGGAGATGGGGAAAAGTTTTCAGTATATGTTCTTGATACTGTTGTAAAATGATATACAATAAAACTGACAACACAGACATCATTTACTTAATACATGGCATCACTTCAATAACTCACTCAGTTATCAATATAAACCATTCAATTTTTGTTTGTAAGCCCATTAAGCTCAAAACAACCAAACGTTTGAACAAAGGTTTTGGATAACAGCGGTTAGGTTGTTTGAAATTCTACTATAATTTTTGTTTTTCAAAAATTCTGTTCAAGCACAGATTTTCAAAGCCATCAAATATATTCATGGATTAAGGTTCCTTGTAAATGTTAACCCTAGACTAAACTTGTAGAAGATATGCCTCATCCAAGGACAGGTGTGCCATTGTAAGTCTGTCTCTTTTGACCATAGATTACCAGAAATCACCTGCTTGTTTGACAAGAGGAAATAAAAACAACCCATCTACATGAAATGTACACATTTTGCCATTATTTTATACACAAGAAACTAATGAGACTTAGAGAAATGATCAACATAGTCTCAGGATGTAAAAAAGACAATGACGTCAATGGTTGCAAGACTAGTTGACACCTTGTTTTGTTCTGCAACTCTGGCTTCAGCGGCTTAAATCCAGCCTGTAGGCACTTCTGAATTAAATCTTTAAGAAAAGTGTTTTTTTTTTCATGTCTATTATATATTTTTGGTAAGTGTTTTTATAAAATTTCCTCCCAATAAATTGTAGATTAACATTTGAACATCTTTGTCAGCTTTAGAGTCATCTGTCCACTTCATTGGATAGGTAACCCTTGGCTAGTGAAATGCCAATTAAAGAGAACTCAGAAATTTGCAAGTTATGAATTGTTAATTGCTATTAATATGGTAATAATTTTAAAAACATTTTGAGATTGTTGGAGTTCCAAGGGTAAATCAAAAAAAAGAAGTTTTTATGTTAGGACTCAGCAGATCATTTCTGTAATTGACAGAGTTACTGTAGATTCACTCATACATTCAGATTCCTAAAATTCCAGAAATTTTAACAATCCAGGTTTAATGAAAACACCCAATGTTTAAAGACAAGTGAAAATCATTACATAAATCAAAGGTTTATTTGATCAGTAAAACTGTAAAGCTCATTGAAAAGCAGTTACCTTTACCAATTATAAAAAACAAAATCTCATATTGGTTGAGGGAAAATAGTTGGAAACTTCATTTTTGTCAGGCAGTTGGCCATCACTGGGTATCACTTTTCAGCAGCAACAGCATCATTAACAATACGATTAGGTGGCATTCTGTGGTTTTGTAACTTGCATAGGGTTTAATGTTTAAAAAAAAAGATAATTACAGGTTTTCCTCACTGGTTATAAAAGCTTGTTAAAATGGACCTTGTATGTTTTATTGTTAAAAGAACATCTAATTCCCTTTATGGTGGTGTATATTTAATGCCTATAATTTAGTTAGAGTATACAGCTTGGCCTTACTTCAGATATGCACCTATCAAATAAACTGCTAGCTCTGCTTGGTCATTTTCACTTCCTGTACTTACAAGATAAATTGTAATAAAATCAAGGTGATTTTTTTTTTTCCTTTTTTACATTTTATAATTCATTCATTGCACCTTCAAAAGCTTGTATTGCCTGCTGTGGCAAAATTTGTTTTCCTTTATTTTAATACCTGCTAAAGTTAGTGTACTTTGGGCTAGTTCTGGCTGATTTTTTTAAGGATAAGGGGGGGCAGCCATTTTGCTCAGATACATGATTTCCACAACTACAGCATATAAAGAAAATTCAGCCATGTAATGTATCCTGGCTGCTAATAATTCTCCCCTAGAAATGTCCACTATTCTGCCTCATACTGACCCCTACAGTTACTACTAGTCTTACAGGTTTGTTATCTAATACTGCATACATGTGACACCTTATCATCTAGCGCTGATTCCATAGTGTGGCAGATATTTATACCTGCTTGTACACATATGGAATAGAGATCTAATTGCTTTGTAGGCTTCAGCTAGTAACTAACATTATCAACTTTCAACACATTAAGATTATTGTCTTTTCTTCAGAACTTCTATAAAACATTTAATAATGTAATTTATAGTTCCTGAATTATTATGTAACCATAACTTTACCAGCAATCCTCCTCTATCTAAGTTTACTCCTGCAAACTTGGAATGTAAGGAAATATTTGCATTTTGTTAAAAAAAAAATACTCATATTTAATATAGTGAGCTAATGTGAACATGAATATACCCCGGTATATATATATATATATGAAATAACAAGCAGATAAACAGAAGGTGGACAAGAAAATTTGTGTACAAAATCTTTATTTCATGCACAAAGAAGTCATTGCTTGTATCCTATCTGTAGTATTGCCATATATTATTTCAATTTGGGTTCTATGCACATTCAAAGCATACAAGATATAATAATATATTGATGATTATTATAGCAAAAGTTATGAAAGCCAAATGCCTTAGAATTGGCTTAAAAGTAGGATTCAGTGAACTGACCCTTATCGGTTTTATTGTTGTTATAAACTGACCATTATCAGTTTTATTATCATTTTGTTATAAACTGAAAATTATCAGTTTTATTATCATTTTGTTATAAACTGACCATTATCAGTTTCATTATTGTTATATTATAAACAGCTCAATTATTTTCTCTTCAGCATGATTAATCACATGGCAGAAGAAAAATTTCATCCCAAAGTTTACGCTGCCCTCTTTTAAGCTGGTTTATCTCATTAGAGTTGGAGATTATAATATGTTACTTACATTTTTTGGCAATGATATTCACACTTGGCCTTAACTTTTTTCACACCTGGATCGAGCTTGTAATTAAGTTCATCTTTTTAGGCTAGATATTTATGCAATATGATTAAAACACGTAATTCCTGTTCTAAACAGCAATTTAGTCTATAGGTCCAGGATATTGGCACCATGTTGGATTTATAACTTGGAAGCTGCAAGTTAACTCCTTTACTTTCATGAACAAATTGTTAATCATCTTGTAGCCATCTTTATGGCCTCAATAGAGGGACTTGAAAATAGAATGTGCTTCCTGCATGTAGTCGATAGAAATTATAGTGTTTCATGGCTTTATTTATTTTTTCTGTTGCAGAAAAATCATCATTATTATGCTGATTCATATGGAAATATTTCAGTAATGCTTTTATAGACTGCTTCAGAAAAAGATGTTGCATTTTGAAACCTGCATTGAATTCACTGTGGTGTTAATCACATTTCCCCAATTATCCTTGGTTTTACACATCTTTTATTGAGAGCTAAAATTAAAACACAAGTTGAATGAAATGCTCAATAAAAAGATCATAAAAATTTCTTGTCAAATCAATGCCAGATGTAACCTTTTGTTGGCAGCTATTGCAGTGGCATAATCATTGATGTTTCAATTCTGTGTTTAGTAATGGTCACTTGAAAGACATAAAGTTACCCAGGATGTTTGATTTTGTTTTATTCATAATTGTTCTACAATTTTAGAGCTGTGAAGGTTCAGTGAAGCACAAAACAGAGATGGTGGCAAAATTGGAAGAGAAGACAAACCAACTAGTCAACACACTCAAAGAGATGGAGAAAAAGTGAGTATGGAATATTTAGGTTTCATCAGATATTAGAAATATACAAATAAACCTGTCTGTTACAACCACCTCTGGAGGGCTTATATGTCTTTCTGGTCTTGATGAATACATGGAAATAAGTGTCTACTGAAAATAGTACACATGGGGGCCTTCTGAAGCAGTGTGTGTGTGTGTGTGTGTGTGTATGTATGTGTATATATATATATATATATATATATATATATATATATATATATATATATATATATATATATATATATATATATTGTAACAGGATTTGACCTGAATGGATGTTTGGATTAAATGACAACACAACACGGTGTGATGAAAGATGGAAGTTTATGAAATGAATTATTAAAAATATGTGTATCCTCTACAACATATATAGTGTGATTCAAGCTCTAAACACGACTCATTCAATTACTTCACACAAACATTCACAAATGGGAAAACAAAAATGTGATTCATATATTCAAAAAATGAAAGTAAGATTCACATAATCTCATGTAATGAAAGAAAGATTCATATAATCGTATGTAATGAAAGTAAGATTCATATAATCTCGTGTAATGAAAGTTAGATTCGTATAATCTCATGTAATGAAAGTAAGATTCATATAATCTCATGTAATGAAAGTAAGATTCATATAATCTCATGTAATGAAGGTAAGATTCACATAATCTAATGTAATGAAAGTAAGATTCATATAATCTCATGTAATGAAAGTAACTCAATTGTACTCAATTGAAACACACCATATGTTCCATGTACTCAATTGAAACAACATAATCAATTGAAACAAACATGATCAATTGTAATTAACATAACAATTGTACCAAACATGTGACTTGTGACTCATAGTGATTTGTCCAGCCCGTACAATTCATAACCACGTATGACTCATATAAATACTTGTAAAAACTTGCAAACAAAACATTTTGACCTGGTTCATGTGTCCATTGTCAAATCACACAGTTCTCCTGAATTCTTGGGTTAGCCCACACTTGTATTGGCCACACACCCCCTTCATGGATCCGCTATGCGCACAAGTTTACAAATCAGCACTTCTGTCTTTGCACAGCCTTGACAGTCTCACCTGCTTCCATCCCCATACAGACAGACATACAGACAGCCAGACCGGCAGCCTGATACACCTGCACAAACACACAGAGCTAAAATAAAACCAAACTGGTTATAATAACAGGTACAGAATTAAAATCTGTTGTTGTTGTTGTTGTTGTTGTGGGGCTTAACGCCATTTTTCACGATAGGCTATACATGGCGGCCAGTATTAATGGTGGAGGAAGAAACCGGGAAATCCGCGGAAAGAACCACCGACCCATGAGAAGCTACTGGCAAGCTTTCTCACATATCCACATTCGCCGAATCTTAAACTCGAACCAACGCAGACAGAGGTGAGATGGCAGTGATCCATAACGGACAGCGCTTTAGACCACTCGGCCACTCTGGGCCTCCTAAAATCTGTAGACACATGCTCTTAAATTAAACTCTTAATAGCGATCTGTAACAGTTAAAAATTTCACGTTTCAAATCTACGTAGTGGTAAAGGAAACATTTCACGTCACAACATTAAAACTGAATATGCTTCACATATCAAATAAAATAAAAATGTAACACTTACCCCTATGGCTGTAGAACAAAATGGAGAACATACACTCCTTTACAAGATCCCAGAAGACCATTGTGTCAGTTAGTAAAGAAACATGCCTTAAATCTACAGGATAATGAGTATTACTAAGGGTAAAATACCTGTGCATACCATGCTCTTGTGTCTCTCGCCGAAAGCGATCTACGATGGGATACATGCCAGTTCAGTCGCTTAACTAGATAAACAATTATCCACCCTAGGTAACGTTGTACGCATGTATGATGAAAATGATCAAATCATTGTAAGGCGAAACCAAGTTATTTCTTGCCTTATTCTGTGACATATATATATATATATATATATATATATATATATATATATATATATATATATATATATATACATATATACACACACACACACACACACACACACACACAGAGTATATTTTCACTTATAAGTCAAGTCAAACTGCAAACAACAAAGATCCTGATCTGTCATAGGATTATGTTCCTGCAGATTAGGGTCTTTGCTGTTTGTTCTACTGATTCCTCTTCACAAACTGCACAGACCCAGCACATTATGTGATGGCAGATCATGGTCTGTGCAGTTTGCAGTTGGACTGTCTTATAAGCGAGTATAGACAGTAGTGAACCCCTGAAAACCAAAAACCAAACCTTCTGTGTACCTGAATCCCCTCAAGTAAAAAAGTTCTGGGGGATCCAGAATTTTTCCTTCTTTAAAATCACTGTCCAGTAAACCAAAACCCAAAAATCTAAAACAAATTTTGATCCAAACTTCAATTTTGCATTAAAAAGCCACATAAAACCTAATTCACTTAAAACTTGGAAGTGTATTTTAGCTGCTGAACTTCTGACACATGCTGAATCAGATTAATTATTGTTATCAAACAGTAGGCTGAGAAAATGTCCCATGGACACATGAGGTTGAAATAATATTTGACATGCACACCAACACAGGTAGGGCCAAGAATATGCTGATCCAACATCTTTGCACATAAAAAAGAGCCAGCTTTTAAGATAAATTATTAATTAAACACTTTCAGACTAGCCATTTAAGTAAGATTTTGTTTATCTGCTTATTATCTGATTGCGATTGATGCTATTCATTGGTATAAATGAGCCATCAATCATTTTATGTTTCTTTTTTTTAATTAAATATCCAGACTTTATTTATCCGGCATATGACAGTGTGTTGGATCCTTTGCCAACAGACTCTGACAAAATCATAATCTAAAAGTCAGATTCACTAAATTAATTTTCAAAGGAGAAAATTCATTGCATGTATTTAAGTAGTCATTTTTCTACACTCAAATGTCAGGATATCTGAATAGGCAGCCAAGTTTCATAAGACTGAACTATCCTTACAGAATAAAGTGAGTCTGATCACAGAGTAGACTGCTCTGGGCCGGGGTTAGAGAGTCCGTCTCGGATATGGGAGGTCACATGTTTGAACCCAGGCCAGATCATAGCATAGACTTATAAAAACGGTACTAATAGCTTCCTCGCTTGGCTCTCAGCATCGAGAGGTTAGTGTTAGGACTGGTTGGCCTGGTGTTAGAATAATGTAACTGGGTGGGACATGATGCCTCGTGTCTGCGGCATGATGCCCCAATGCTATACTTCACTATAAACTGCCACACTGCAGACATTATAGCAATATGGCTCATATTGTTCAAGATATATTAAAAATTCAAAAACATGCAACATACACACTGTTCACAGAGTCTGAATCTGTGCCCAAAACTATGTTGAAGAAACTAGGGGGAAAATTTGACTCAGAACATTATGAATATATTATGGTTGGTTGTTATTGGTTTAATGCCATTTTTCAGCACATGATAGGCTATCAGTGGCGGCCAGTATATTTAGTGGTAGAAGAACCGGGGAAAACCCCAGAATAAACTACTGACCCTTTGGAACCTACTGGCAAGTTCTCACATACCCACATTGGCCTAGCTCAAACTAGAACCCGCATGGACAGAGGTGAGATTCTGTGATCCGTAGTCCACTCTGAATACATTGAGGTGTCCCTCTGTATGTTATGGATTATCATTCTAATGGACTTTTAGAAAAGTTATAAAAGTATATCATTCCCTAAATGTTCTTGAGAAAAGGACTGTAATTCCATAAAAGGACTAATTCCAGAAAAGGACTGTAATTCCATGTGGAACAACTGTATTTATTCATGGGACAGGATGTGATTTTCAGAGGGAACATACATTCT
Organism: Megalonaias nervosa; assembly: GCA_016617855.1. Classification (NCBI taxonomy): domain Eukaryota; kingdom Metazoa; phylum Mollusca; class Bivalvia; order Unionida; family Unionidae; genus Megalonaias; species Megalonaias nervosa. Next base: position 38,335 of record JAECUM010021565.1, on the reverse strand, counting down.
TCATCTAATTTTTCATCAGATGTTAAAAAGCAAACAGCTTTCTTAATTTTTTTCACTCTTACACATACACACACACACACGCACATAGAGGTTCTCTCATTACACACTATCTCTCCCCTTTCAAGTCACACAAGTGCTATAGTCCCTTAAAATGTAACAAAATTCCTGATGATCTTTACGGGGGACAGAGGTGTAGGTGTGTGTGTGTGTGTGTGTATGTGTATATGTATATATATATATATATATATATATATATATATATATACAGTAATTATTGTTTATAATTATTCATAGGGGACAGGGATTTTTTTTAGTACATTATAACCAATAATCAATGTTGTGTCCAAATTCATTGTTTTTGTTGTTTTTTTTTTTTAATGTTTATATGCTTGTCAATGTCAGTAATGTTGGACACACATGTAATACAGTTTATACTAGTGCTGTATGATTACTGCAGAACTCTCATGCTATGGTAATAAAATTTTCAAACAACATACGTTTGTATTCAGAAGAAAAAAGATGATAAACCAGTTAAGTTTTGCCATCTGATTAAAGTGCCAGCATGAATGTACATGTACCGGTGACTGAATCATAAAAATCACTCTTATGTAATCATCTTTGTTCAATAACCTCATTGTTTCATAGCAATGACTAATTTCACAAGCAATATCCTCCTGATAAAACAAATTTACATTTCAATTGTTGGTATCACAACTGTGACAGTATCACTAAAGGAATTAACACACATGTAATTAAGGTAATCAGCATTCTCATTACCAAACCAAAGCAGGTGTCATATACCATAGCAATAGGAACATAAGCAGCATTGTTACCATTGGTAATGGCATCTGTTTTCTCACTAAACCCTGTCTTGATAAAACTATTCACAACACAGTCTGTGGAAACATCACACCATGTATGATAATTCGTATTGATTGTGGACAGCACATTTATTTCAAGCTCAATTTATTTTGTCAAGGTTCGTGAGGTATCTATGAATTAGAGCATGTTGGTACCTTGATTTCTGTTCCTCGTATTATTTTATTTGTAGCTTTGTGTCTAGCGACACATTTGTTCTTTTACTAACCAGCAAATTTTCAGCCATTTTCACAACAGGCAGAATTTAAAATGAGCACAAGAGAGATTTACTAGCCGCTGTTCTCATTTTGTCAACATGCAGGTATAGAACTATAGCTGAAGGATGTTTATAAACTATTTAGTCAAAAAGTACAGAATGGAAACTTTTCTTTTCATGCTTTAATTGCATTGAAGCCCATGATTCTTAAGTACCAATTATGAATAAAGTGTGAGTATCACACCTTTGCTAATTGGCATCTTTGTTAGGCCTTTGCTGTTTATAGATTATGAATGATATGTGATATCTCACTTTTGTAACCTGGCTTTGGCATGTCAGATGATAAATAAACATTATAACTGAGCTGATTTTCTCAGGTGGACCACACAAATCAATAAATTTAACCAATTAAACATCATAACAAGGGAATGTTATTACAAAGGTTTTGAAATAAGTAGTAATTAGGAATTTTGCAGGGGAAATGGAAGTCAGATATTCTGACAGATAATGGATCCAAGAATGTAATAACCTTTAATATATATATATATATATATATATATATATTCCGTAATTAATACCCCCATTCTAATTAATGCCCCCCTCCTCCTTTTAAGTACAGAATTTTTGAAGATGCAGTGCTTTTCAATACCTGTCTGCTTCAGATCCATGATTACAAAATAAATGCTGCAGCAGTCACAATTGATCACATTGATTCCAATCTGACATCCAATATGTCCACCATGGCAGCCATCTTGAAAATCTTGTTATCGCTAATCCCGCTAAATGGGAAGTCAAATTGATATTGGGTTTTCATTAGAAGATATTATGTTGTCTAGTTGGTCCTAATTAAAATGATGCTAATCTGATATCTGACTTGGCCATCATGAACCTCCTAATTAGGATGAAGTTTTTTGGCTTCTCGGATCCACAACTGCGTGAAAGATTTTATTGAAACTTGGTTGGCTAAATCAGTGATTAGTGTCAGTCCTGTTTAATAGTAAGGTTTTCATTTTCAGGTAAATTTCATGAAGAAAGGTTTGAAGAAATGTGTATTTGGAGAATTTCAGTTATGTTTCATCACTTCTTTCTTAAACATCTCTAAGAATTGTACTGAGATTTTTTTTTTGTGAAGATTTGTTATAAGGTCATACCATTCCTATGTGGTTTTTAGAACATTTCTCAAAAAAGGAGTATTTGTAAAAAGATATAATTTCAGGCAGGTCATTACCATATCTAAACTATATAGAAGAATGTTCTTAAACTTTGCATATTATATAAGTGATTAATGTACATGTGCAATTAAGGACAATTAATATGCTAGTATTAATATGCCAGAATTGTGGGAATATGCATATCAGTGACATCGACATCTAGTCATTACCGGTGTAGCTTATTCTAAAGAATGAGTTTTGGCGTGGAGTGGAGTACAGGATACTGCTTGTTTGCAGTGATTCTCAAGTACGTCAACTCAGCCATTCATTTTCATTCTTCATCATCTCAACTGAAAACATGGATTTTAATTCGTATTGCAACGAAGGCATATTACTACAGTAAGATAACTGCAGACTTTCTGTCGTTTTAGTGTTCTGTGTAATATTTTGTTTCATTTTGTTTTCTTTTGCATGTTGTTGTTGTGTGCTGCCAATTACCCACTAGGCTTAAAAAATGTGAAGCTGAGAAACAGGCAGCTGAAGAAACTGCGCGTAAGCTGGGACAAGTCATTGCCGATAAAGACGCCAAGCGGTAAGGATTGTCTTTTCATAATTGCTATAGTTGTTTACATGCTTCAGTGAGGTCTGCTTCCATTCACCAGTATTTGTCCAGCAAAGTGTTTATGTTTGGCAAATTATGCTTTACCTTTTTCTTTACTGTTGTGTGTATCTTTCAGCCAATCACAAAAAAAATTTACAAAAATAAAATCCTATCAGATTGGTGGACAACTCAGTGGTTTTATGATCACAGGGTTGGTTGGTTGGTTGGTTGGTTGATATTTTTAGTGGCACATTCAGCACTTGATTGGCTAGATGACCCAAAGAAATTTAAAAAAATGTGCCTTTCACAAAAATGCACCACCCAAGCAGCCTTCACTGGACTGGCATGAACAGATATTGAGCCCACAACTCTTGGATTAAATCTGTTGGATCTGTTGTTCTGTCAACTTTGCTGCAGTTTTGGAACAGATTAGTGCTGTTAATCAAACTAAAATTGCTCTTTGTGAAATATTGGAGTATTTAACTTTTTGAAAATGTTATATTTTTTACATAGATAAAGGTCCAAGTAATCCCACATCACTTAAAATGTATAGGATGGAGTGCATTTTCTTGCTCAATTCTTATTTCCAAGTGAGGTTGCATAGAAAAAGTATAGAAGAAAGTACCCTGTAAACTATGCATCCAAAAAGTAATAACTAAATGAGTATTACAGGATTCATCAGATTTGCAGCGGTTGAAGACCATTGATTCATGTGCATCTTTGGGTGAATTGGTTCAGTATGATAAAATTTGAGGTCACATCAGTCTGCAACAAACAGACTTCATGCAAGGTCATAAATTGCTAACAATTTCACAAGGTCTCCTATACATGTCATTGATTCTATTAATTTCTTTTAGTTAGTAAATCATCTTCGCACCGAGTGGCACATTAGGCCAAAACCAGAGCTTGCTATCAGGTCCGTCTGATGCACATCTCTCCAGGTGTCCCAAGGTCCACTTTTGTTACTTCCGTCCATCAATGGTCTAGTTTCCTGGGGTGTTTCATCCCTGTCACATGCAGTGGTTTGATCTCTGGAATTGGTTTCCATAACAAGGGAATTTTTATAAAGTTGGGTTGTTAACCCAGTGTTCAACCCTCCTCACTTTATGTGGGCTAGGAATCATGAGGAATAAACCAGGCAGAGTTATTAATTTTCTTTTACATGACTGTTAATGTGATTAATAAAATCGTAAAATTATTTTTTTTCATTATTTAGTTAGAGACAACAGAAGGCGTAACCACATGATTTAAGATCCATTCTCTCCCAGAGTTCATAGTGCTGTGACACAGCTAGGTAAACAAATGATGTCATCCATGATGTCATAATGTATCAATCATCATGAATTGGAGCTGCACACTAAATGTTGACTTTACAACAGTGGACATCCTTGATAACCACAACAAATGGATTCATGGTTAATTGACCATAGCCCAATAATTAGCATTATTATTTATTTAAAACTTTTATTTTTCTAAAAAATTTCATGAAAAGTCAGTTTGATTGACAAAGCACATTTAAACAAGTTGTAAAAATGTCATGACAAGTAGACAGAAAAGTATGGAGTTGTAAAGGTTTGAAATGTAGATGTGAGATGTTCGGACTTGTTCCGATGGTTTACGTAGATCGACAGAGTCTTTTCTGACCAACAAATTATACCTGTATAAACACAATCAGGTAAACATTCACATCTAAATGAGTAATCAGACTGGGCATCACTTTATTGGAATGCTTCTAATGTAATATTTGTTTGACATATATCAAGCCCACCTGAGAGTTCAAGCATTTAAATTTTCATATTGATGGTGTACTCCTTGCCACCTTGGTAAGTTGAAATTGTAGCATGACCAGATATTATCACTTTCATAATGAAAAATAACAAAAAATAACTGAACAACAGAGTCAAGAAAAAATGAGGGATTAAGGGGGGAAATACATACCTTTTTGCCAAATAAACAGACATGTGAGTAAAATCTATCTTATAAACATGTAAATTAAATCTGTCTGGTACATAATAAACAAACATGTAAATGAACTCTACCTGATAAACAAACATATAAATGAACTCTACCTGATAAACGAACATGTAAATGAACTCTGCCTGATAAACAAACATATAAATGAACTCTACTTGATAAACAAACATATAAATGAACTCTACCTGATAAATATATAAATGAACTCTACCTGATAAACAAACATATAAATGAACTCTACCTGATAAACAAACATATAAATGAACTCTACCTGATAAACAGACATATAAATGAACTCTACCTGATAAACAAACATGTAAATGAAATCTACCTGATAAACAAACATGTAAATGAAATCTACCTAATAAACAAACATATAAATGAACTCTACCTGATAAACAAATATGTAGATGAAATCTACTTCATAAACAACATATAAATGAACTTTACCTGATAAACAAGCATGTAAATGAAATCTACTTGATAAACAAACATATAAATGAACTCTACCTGATAAACAAACATTTAAATGAACTCTACTTGATAAACAAACATATAAATGAAATCTACTTGATAAACATATAAATGAACTCCACCTGGTAAACAAACATGTAAATGAAATCTACCTGATAAACAAACATGTAAATGAACTCTACCTGATAAACAAACATATAAATGAACTCTACTTGATAAACAAACATGTAAATGAAATCTACTTGATAAACAAACATATAAATGAACTCTACCTGATAAACAAACATGTAAATGAAATCTACTTGATAAACAAACATATAAATGAACTCTACCTGATAAACAAACATGTAAATGAAATCTACCTTATAAACAAATATGTAAGTATGTTGTTCTTTACAGAGACATATCACAATGTTCACAACCTTACAAAATGGTCAATGTGGCATATCAACAGTAAACAGTCCACACATTATTATCCTGCAAAGCAAATTTACAGGATGAGTTCTTGGCAACCCATCATCAAGGCCAAAACTCAAACCAGTCCCACTTAAAATGCTGCAATGGACTCAATAAAAAAAATGAACAATTGCAACAGAACTTCAAAAAACTCAGTGTGCCTCAAGACCAAATTTGTGATTCAAGTTTTCAGAAGTTTCCAGCATTTCATGGTCACAAACAAGAGAATGTTTTATGTTGGGTCTGTGTGAGACAAATTATTCAGACAAGCAAGAGAGAACAGAAACTTGCCAGCAAAGATGTAAGCTCCATTAATATCATGGCAACATCATCTTTATGACTGAATAGGTCTTCTCAGCAGTACCATTAGGGCCAGTACCGTCTTGGAACATAGGTCAGTGATGGACATACCAACACATCACATTACTAGTTGAAGTAATATATACTGGGATGGCCAGTACCAAACTTTGGCATCAGATGGCAATCAGCTATAGACCACACCAGCTCTGAAACAGCCGTAAGCTATGCCTCGGCTTCCTGAAACTGGGTGTATTGATCTCATTTCCCAGTGTACACAGTCCAAGCTTCATATAAGAGATAACTCCCAACCTTAGGAATTGGTAGTTCCAGCAATGTCTGTGACTGGAACTCCTTGTATTACCAACACCAGCATTGAAAAATGAATGGCTTCTATCCAGCACTATCCTCCATAAAGTATTATGCACTAACATCAGACAAATCCAGCACAGCATACATCCATCATGGCCCACCACAGTCGAAACAGCATTGATTAAGTGCCAGATGCTCAGCAATTGGACCATTGATAATTCACTCTGTGAATGTCTGGAGGTAAAAGTGTCACAACAAGGCTAGACTTTCAGTCTAGTTCATTGTCCTTCTTAGCAAACTTTGCCACCTTTGTCACAGACTTTGCAGGAAGTATCCATCTCACCCAGTTCTTGTTTTTGATCTTGCAAGCAGTATCGTCCACACTAAATCCAACAATTGGCAGAGAGGACTCAATTTTTTGCACATCAGTCAAAGATGTTTTATATCTTGTGCCACCAGAGTTTTGCCTCCTTCTGCAGCATTGTTGGCAACTTACAGACTTTCAACATCCATTGATTCATTGACCACCTAACATTCAAACAGCCACAACAGTCTAGTTGAGTTGATAATTTATTATATTGTGTAAAGAGGCAGCTTCAAAACTCAAGTGCAAACTGACCTTTCTTTTCACAGCAGTGACAGGCTTTCAATAAGGTGCACATACCTGTTCTTCAAACTAAGGTTCTGGCCATGAACAGATGTGTTGCAGACTTATGGAATGTCCAAACCCTCATTGCTTTGTATGGACTGGCATGAAATAGGATCAGTGCTCAGCTTGGTTTCCATAGATAGATTTGAACAGTCTAAAGCCAAGCCTTCTTCATCTTTAATGCTGTTGGTCATGCTTGGAAGTCATTCTCGCATGTGTTCTGAACTGAGAAGCACAATATTCTTTCCAATATCATTGCAGCATCAATAAACTGGCAGTTTGTGGAAAGAGATTCCTTTCTGTTTATGTCTTACTTTCTTAAGGATCATCATAAAGCCATACATAGATTACAGCCACTGTCATCTTACCTGCTGTTCCATGATCATTTAAAGGATGTTCAGAAACAGACCACCAAAGAGGCAAACCTTGCACAGGCCTAGTGACCTAAAGCTCAGCCGTCATTGCATAGTAGAGGCAAGATAAACAGAAAGAACCCTTCTAGGGCACACCAGATGGGAAAATGGTTGTACAAGCCCTTTTCCTCAAACAAGAAACATGGTTTCCAATGGATACTGACAGCAAAAGGCAGGGGATATGAATTGTTTTTTCTCTCCACAGTAGTCTTCTTACCACATGAAATGACGTCATGCTCACAATGCCTATTATTCACATCCCCATGGTGGGTAACTGGCAAGACATACTGCCATGGAATGGGAAATGCTTTGTGCTGAAATCTGTAAGTCTTACAAATCATTTCAGTTGGATTCCAGATCATGTTCAGCATCCCTACCGCTTTGTCAGTGTCTCCTTTGCAGCAGATGTCTCATAAAACCTATTCAGAGTCATTATTTTGCTGCAGGATATCGATACCAAATTGGTGGTAGAGATTGTTGAAACTAATTGATATTGTTTTCCAGACTGTTCCTGGAACTAAAGACCAATGGTATGGTTATAGATCTAATTTGTTTCAGCGTTTTATTTGGGCACCATGGTCCAGAATGAAGACACCAAGATGGGTTCTCAATGCTTTTCAGGAGGGATTTCATAATTGGTTGATGCATGTCTCCATATTCTGATCCACAAGTCTTCCAGGAAATTCCTGAGATTTACATTGAAGAAAGTAGTATACCAATTCAGGGCACTCACTACTGATCTGAACATCAATCTCTCAGTCTTGATGAGAATTATAGAGAGAGTTGTCACACTTCAGAGCCATCTCCACATCTCTGATTTTCAACTACTGGACAACAGAAGCACTGGGTGAGTTATATTCTAGATTCAGGACAGGAAATTCCTCATTTCAATTTTTTTGCATTGGATTCCTTGTAAACTAGGGCAGAAATGATATTGTCCCATCGTTTTAACCACTTTGGTAAAGGGTCTGTCTTCCTCAAGGACACACCTTGAAAACCATCTTGAGAGTGTCTATTATTCACTTAGCAAATGGGACATCCGCCCCCCACCCCCACCCCCCCACCCCCGTGCTTTCTGCAAGTATTACCTTGCAGAATCAGCTTCTGGGAAGTTTGATCTGCACGGAGGTCAAAACAACAGGTTGGTGTGTCCACCTCCTGCCCTCATTTTGGGAAGTCAGTAAGGTATGGCCTCTTCAGGAGTGTTCATTACACATCAGACCATAGGGTATGCATTTCAATTATGGCAGGAGTGTTCATTACACATCAGTTTCCAGGATTCAATGACCATAGGGTATGCATTTCAATCATGGCAGGAGTGTTCATAACACATCAGTTTCCAGAAGTCAAGGACCATAGGGAATGCATTTCAGTCATGGCAGGAGTGTTCATTACACATCAGTATTCAGGAGTTAAGGATCATAGTTTATGCATTTCAATCATGGCAGTAGTGTTCATTACGCATCAGTTTCAAGAAGTCAAGGACCATAGGGAATGCATTTCAGTCATGGCAGGAGGTGCCACCTGAAAAGGAGTTCTCATTCTATCTGACAACTCCACTGTGGTAAATTATATCCAAAAACAAGGGGAAATCAAATCCACAGACTTCATCCACCACATCTTGTTTGGGATTTACTCAGGTGGTATCATCATCAAGAAATCCTAATCCCTCTTTATTTAGATTTAGAACTGCAGACATTTGGGTCAACCACTAATGTATCTATTTGCAACAAAGTAGAACATAAAACTTCCCATCTTTGTCCCTCCAGTCTCAGATCCAGAAGTGTGGGTAATCTAGGTTCTTTCCATGAAATAGAATGGTCTAGATTCACACACCTTCCCATGAATGCTGTTGATCCCCAAAGCCTTGCAAAAAGCAAAGGAATCTGAGCTTTGTCTGTTCCTTATTGCTCACATCAAGTAGGAAAATTCCATGGATCTGTTAAACTTAGCAGCAGAAATTGCCAGGAAAATTTTGTTCTTCTCACATGTTCCAGCAATCTTGAATGAGGTGTTTAATCCAAACCTGGAATTGTTGAACCTGCATACCTGTCTCACATCAGACAAGTCCTTGGGGAAACAATTTCTTGAAACAAGTAGTGGACATAATGGCTTGGGCAAGAAGGACCACCACTTTAAAAGCATATAAATGAAGTGGACAGTTTTCACCCAGTATGAGAAATAGCTATAGCAATTTTCTTCCTTGACTCTTTGATGAGAAGTTAGGTATCCCGCATCACTTTGAAAGGTTAATGTTCCATGATCTCAGACATGTTTTATCATCTTGGAAGGAATACATAGGTGAAAACAAACACCTTTCCAACATTCTGGTGCACTTTCACTTTTCTCAATTGAAGTCCTGTGTTCAGAATGGAATCTACCATGGGAATTTACATGCCTGAATAAAGCACCTTTTCAACCATTGTCTAGAACCTCCTTTCCTCACCCCTTGTGGAAGACCTGCATTGTAGTAGTTCTAGCTGCATCAAGCAGAATCTGAGAGGTACATGCCTTGTGTTTCATTTCACTGATGACAGCTCCTGCTTTTATTGCTAAGAACAGGATCCTCCTAATGGTAATTCAGTCTGTTGTTGTGAAACCTCTTTCCTCCATGGACTCTATATCTCAAGGGTATCAATAGGGTCCCGTATTGGCTTTGAACTGATACTTGATGTACACTGAACCAGTGTGAAGAGGGAGATCTCAGTTATTTTAACTGCTCAGGGAATAAAAGGATGATACCTTAGCTCAAGCTCAGTCTTCCTGGGTATGACAAATTACTTGCTCTGCATATGAAAAACTAACTCAAGACTCCTAAATGAGTTTCTTGTGAATATTAGCTCACAACATTAGGGCAGTAACCACTAGAATAGCATTTGAGCATTACTGTTCCCAATCCATGGGATGGAGGGCGGATATTTTCTGTTGCATTTACCTCAGACACATTTCATCTGAAAGGGCTTAATATGGCCTGATGGAACCTCTATCATTGGTGCAACAGGCCTCATCAGCTTTGACTTGGTGTGACCTTTAGTAGTGACACAGCAAACTACCTATTTGGGTTGTTCAGAAGTTTCAGAATGATGTGACCAATCAACTTCATTGGTCAGGAATTTTCCCTGCAAGCTGCCAAGACAAGTCTATATGCTTCTATATGCTGACTGTAACCTGTATATCTCTTGATATTTGAAACTGCTTCATGTACATTCAGAAAGTGGTGGGCCATCTCAGAAGTAAGGGGATATAACCCCCTCCAGCTCTTGCCTTTTCTCTCAATGTATTATGATCAGGTAATATGTTTAAGAAGAAGCCAATTTTTTTAAAGTAAAATATGTTTCTTCAGTAATTCTTACCCGATCATAATATGGACACACTGTCCCAGACTCAACTCAGCTGAATTAAAACCTGACAGAGCATGCATATCCACTCCAGTAATAACTAAAGTATGGACAGGATTTGGTGGCAATCCCTCTGTCCAAGGGGAGATCACTCTTGTATGACAGTCAACTAGGTAAGCACATCACTTTTAGCACTTTTATCATTAAAAGCAAGCTTGAGAGAGGTAGTGGATGTAGTCTGAATGTATTATGATCAGGTAAAGAAACATATTTGACTCCATATCTTCAGGGTCTTGTATATAATGAGCAAGATTCACTGATATTAATGAAGTCATCTTGCATCAGATTGGCTGAGCTTGTTACCATTCTGAGGCCATGTTTCAGATCCAACCTTGAACAGACTTGAAATACATGCATATACATTCAAGATCTCAGAAGCATTTGAATATGAGCAAGATACATGCGTATTAATGAGATGAACTTGCGTCTAATTGGTTAAACATGTTACCAATCTGGAGGCCATATTTCTGATTCAGTTTTGATTAAATTAGGAATAGAGGCTTGTATCAACAAGAGCTCAGATATGAATGGGATTGAGATATCTTGCATCTAATTGACTGAACATGTTACCACCATGGAAGCCATATTCCTGGTCCAATTTTGATAAAAGCTTAGAGGCTTATATCAAGAAGATCTCATACAATTTTGATAATGAGCAAGACTAAATAGTAAATTTAATAAATTAATAAATCAGATAAGATTGAGATGCATATTATTTGCTGAGCTGTTTACCACTCCCATTATTTCCGATTTGATTTTAGTTAAACTTGGTAAATGGGCTTATATTATTAAGATATTGTATATAGTACGTCTTTAAGGAAGATCCACATATATTAAGGTGGTGATCATGCATCTGATTGGCTGCACTTGTCATCACTCTGGTGACTTAATTTGATCGATTTTGATTTTACATGATAATTAAGCTTACATCATCACTTGAGTATAATTAAGGCTGAAATCTACAGAATGCTAATGAGATGATGATGTGTCTGACTGGCTGGGCTTTTCATCACTTTAGTCACTTTGATTGATTTTGATCAGACTTGATATTTAGGCTTACACCATCAAGCATTTTCGAGTTCATTTATCAGTGAAGTCTATGCATACTAATTATCTTGGGAAAGAGTTCTTATTAGGCAGTAGTAAAATAGGTAAAATCAGCATCTTGCAAAGGTTGGGATATTTACATAGTGTCATGTTCTTATTAGGCAGTAGTAAAATAGGTAAAATCAACATCATGCAAAGGTTGGGATATTTACATAGTGTCATGTTCTTACATCACTACTAAGCTTGCTTAGTGAAATGGTCAACTTTTATGTAAGCCAGGTGAGCAGTATCAGGTTTACTTGGGTCTCTTTTTCCAAAATTATGTCCCATTTATTGTGTTAAGTGGATACATGTATGTGCTGTATGTATAACAATTCCTGTGTGAACCACTAGTTCCACAGCTTTTGATGAATTGCCCTGAAACCTAACAGACATTATTAACATGAGGTCAACAAGAGCATTATCGTTCTTTCATTATGTTATCACTCTACAATTAAATATATGGTTTCTGGATTCGCTAAAAAAAATGGCTTCTAAAACTCAAGCCAGTTATTTTAAATATGGACCTTTAAACAATCTGTAATTATCATTGGCTGTATCTTTGAAAAATACCATTCTTTTGATTCCAGAAATGTTTAATTGCAGTTTTGTAGCTTGATAACTGCCAGAGATTATATGATAATATATATAGTAAAACTCAATTGTACTGTAATATCTCTTCCTCTGAGGGATTCCGGGAGGCTGAGTGGTCTAAGGTGCTCATCTTGACAGATCACTTGCACATCTTTCCTCTGTCTGTATGAGTTTTAGTCTTGGCTCAACCAGCCATGGGTATGTGAGAAAGCTTGCCATAGCTTCCTTTGGTTTGTAGGTTCCTCCTGGAATCTACCCAGGTTCTTCCTCTACCAAATGTATTGGCCAGCATGTATTGAAAAATGCCATTAAACCATATGAAACACAAGCACCTCTTTCTCTGACACTTCTATTCCAGAGTTATGCCCCCTTTGTGGTTTTAAATGCATATAATAATATATCTGATAAAGTGTGTGTGTGTGTGTGTGTGTGACGACCACAGCTTTTAATGAATTATCTTGAAACTTAGCAGCCAGCACTGACATCAGATCATGAGGTCAGCTGTAGATATTCTGTTATCAAGCTAAGTTATACTGCTATGGTATTAAATGTGATACATTAATTTATACAGCAATCTCCATGGCCTTCATGAATTGCCCATGCATGTTGCAGACATTATTGACATGAGGTTAAAATATCTTTGTGATTTTGTTATACCTCTATAGTGAAATTTGCTAAACCCACTTTGAAGGAAGCTCAATATAGTGATCTCTTTTGCGTTCATGTGCATGTTACTTAGTCTATACATCTATTTATAGATTAAGCTAAATGTTAAATTTTGTCAGATTAAGCTCAATATTTAGGCATTTTACTTTCTAGCCAAATAAAAGGCATGCTTGAAAAAAGTGGGTATAATGTTTTAATTTCACACTACTCACAGCTTTTAACTCTTTTAATATTTATTGCTGCCGTTATGACGTTTTAATTTCTAGGTCATCTTAATCTGAGTTCATTGTCAACATGGATTAGTACACAAGAAGTTTGACTGGTTCCTACAGTTGTTTCCTACGTGACCATTGATGAATTTTAACATCAGCTCATGTGCTACTTTAGAACATCATAGAACTTGTGTTCTCTCACTGAAATTAAAGATTTCTTAGTTTTTTTTCTAATACAGAATCACAAGATTCTGCACCAAAGATGCATAAGGGCAAAAGCCGTGGTAAATACAAGAGTGTTTAAGTGTCATAAAGTTATCATACAGTACACATGAGTTGAAAAATTCTTATGCCTGAGGACCATGACTCAAAATTTGAAACTTGAGATCCAGCTTATTTCTCCATAAAAAAGTCACTGTGCCAATTGATTATTACCTAATGAACTCAGTATATATGGGTCTTTGAAATGTAATTCAAAAAACCAGTAGAGATTTGCCTCAGCCAAACTATTCTTTCAAAGTATTTCATTGTATTACCAGTGAGCACAATATGCCATATGCACACTATAGAGGTAAGGTAAAACTCACAGTTGATCAGATCCAGATATCAACACAATACAAAAGAGTTCAATTTTGCAGATTCAGCTTATGAAACTCACAACATCCAAAACTGTTAACCCCTCCATTATTTGTGCCACTCATAGTAAATACAACATCCTATACTGTAAAGCCACCCACCCACCCCAGCAATCTCTGTCTACATCTACCAGTGGTAGTAACCACTCCGGTGGCCTAGTGGTTAGAGCGTCCGCCTCGGATGCGGGAGGTCGTGGGTTCGATCCCCGGCCGAGTCATACCAAAGACTTACAAAAATGGTACTAACAGCTGCCTCGCTTGGCGCTCAGCATTAAGAGGTTAGTGTTAGGACTGGTGGGCCTGGTGTCAGGATAATGTGACTGGGTGGGACATCATGCTACATGTCTGCGGCATGATGCCCCAGTGCTAGACATCACTATAAACTGCCACACTGCAGACATCGTAGCGATATGACTGAAAAATTGTTAAAGCTATGTTAAAAATCCAAATCACACACACACACACACACACCAGTGGTAGTTCATACTACCAACATCCAAGACTGTGGATACTCATAACATCCAAAATTTTTATCCCCCCTGCCACTTCAAACCTCCTTTTAATGGCAGTAAATACAACATCCATGATAGTGCAACCCCTCCATCTTTTCTACATGTGCCACTGGTAGTAGATATTCCCAACATCCAACACTGTTATTCACCCACCCACCAACACCACACCTACTCTACATTTGCCCTGGTAGTGGATACTCAGAACATCATGACAGTTATTCCCATCTATGACACGTTTTACAAAATGTCAAATTTCCAGATCCAATATTACCATTCCTGCTCATTATAGTTACATAATCAGTTAAATCAAAGGATCAACAAAATATTGTCAATTTATTTGGTATATATTTTTAGTATTCATGCAGTTTTGATGAAAAAGATAATGAAGTTCTTTAACATTGTAATTAGGCCTGTTGTATAGTGAAGGCTGTCTAGGTGTCTGACCATTAGGGTAGCAGACATCTTAGTAAAACAAACTTGGCACATCAAGTAACAGACCACATGTTTCCCAGGACAAGATAACCTAAGCAACCCATGGAATTTTTAATAAGCAACAACTGACAGACACCCGGTGATAGACAAGTGGAGTTTGTAAATTTTGAATTATTTTATTGATTGGTTGGAGAAAGTCAGGACATTTATTCAGTCAAGACATCCTTTTCTTATTTATGACTTTGTTTAAAGTTGAAGTTTATTTCTCTATCAACAGCAGTCTTATCGAGTTTGTCATCATATAAAAATGATGTAATACCTGATTATTTATTTATTTGAGTGACAAGATCATTGCATCCTGTAGAAAAATTATAGTAATGACTTTAATCTCTTGAAGTATCGGTGCATCATTAGAGTTTTGGGGAGAAATGTTTTGTTTTGCTTGAAAGGCCCCGATCAGTTTTTAATATAATACTATGTCTATGAAGAGAGATGTGTGCAATGCCCAGAATTATTGACCTAATGTCCATGTTTAACATCACATCAATTTCAGTCATATGTGAAATGCCCAGAACTATTGGCCTAAAATGTCCTTGTTAACTTGACATAAATTTAAACATATGTGAAATGCCCAGAGTGTTTAATGTAATATCTTTGTTTAACTTCACATCAATGTCAGCAAAAATTTGCAGTCACGTTGTTGATGGCTAACTGTTGAAGTTATGTTTTTTTCCAGGACAGCCCTTGAGACAGACCTGAGGATAGAGCGGGAATGGAGGGCTAGTTTGCAAAGGAATTTAGAGCAAGAGAAGGAGAAAGTCACACAAATTCAGATTGAGCAACAGCAGTATAAGTCAATGGGAAAGGTGAATTTTTTAACAACCTTTTAATAAAACTATTGATTGCTTGACATAGTTTACTACAATTTTCAAATAATTTAGTCCTTCTTTTGGGCACAACACCAGTGTACACTCTTGTTGTGATATCACATAAAGTAAGTGCCAGGTATGCATTATATTGTCTTTAAAATCTACTACACTCTTTTCAAAGAGATACTGAATGGCCCTAATTTGTGTACATTACATGGAATAATAATTTGAATAGTGACACAATTCATTCATAGAAATGTCACCAGTTTTCTGAAATTTCATGATAAGTTGTATCACTTTTGGCAGTAATCTGGTAATACAATAACACATTGACATGAACTTAGGTGGTAACGGTTTTGTATTTGAGGATATTAATGGTGGTTTTACTATCACCATCTGATGCATCAAAGTTCAGATATATATTTCTGGCAGTAAATCCACCATTGACATCCTCAGATCCTCTAGTGCAAGATTGTTATCCCTATTCAATCACATTTCAGAATATTTTAAATAGGAGAAAATTTTAATGTTCCTTGATAATATATCTTGGGATGGTCATGGTATTGAAAATGCATCTAAAATCATTATGTATATAGTAAATTTTACTGCCACATACTTTGATTTTTTAACCAATCAGAAGTTATTTACATTTGCATGCATGTTGGAAGATAGTTTCCTGCCCTACCTGAATGTGTGCTATATTGTATTCAGGCAGAGGAAGACAACTTTTTATAATGAAATATCTTGTCTGCAAAGATGCAGAAAAAAAAATTTAAACAAATAAAAAAATTCAAACAATAAAACAAAAAATAATATAAAAAAAATAGTGATGAAGATACCACTCTTGACTTGAGGTCAGTCTGTTGTATTTTATATTGTCTCATGTTGAGAGGAATTTATCTACACAAGTGATATATCATAGACTGTATTGCATGTCATTTTTTTTTACACTTATTATTAACACAGTGGTCCCCTCTTGAATGGTCCCTCTGACCAGTGGTCACCTGCTTTGAAGGCCAGAATCCTTTGGTACTGACAAGTGTATGTTCAAAAGTATCCCTCTTGGATACCTATCCTTCTAATTTGACCATCAGCTAGCATTTTAGTCCAAAAACTCAAAATTTACTCACACCCATGAGGGGCCACATAATGGGGTTTACCAATTGAAATCTTATGAATAATTGTTGTTTTTTCCATGAACACACTGACATTTTATATATCTGTATAATTTTTTTTTATTCTTGAGCTGGTCAATATAACCATTTCCATTTGGCCAATACTCTAGATCATATTTATATTGTCACGACTGAAATTAGCATACGACGCCTGGGTGCCCAGATTAATTTGCATGCATGTTGATAGTGTTAATAGTCAGAACACTTATTTACTTAGCAAATGGAAGAACACGTGGCATCATCCAGGTACACACTTAATGTAATAAGTAGATCAATTAACTGTGATAGGGAATGCTATCCCGTTTTTTATTAAATACATCTGACACAAGTTAACTTTTTACTGGTCTTGGTTCATCAGATTAGCATATATTCTCACCCTGTTACAGGAAGTAACTTAATTTCTAGTGAACAGATCTCAGTGCAGCTTGATACACCTGTTCTTTTTGGCCCAAAATTAAACTTTATTGATTTCAGTTTCAGTAGCTCCAGCATCATTCTTATTAAAAATAAACTTATTCATTTGGAATAAAGATCTCTGTATCAAAAATGTAAGTACGTATGATGATGTTTATGGATTGATCATACCATATATTCTCACTTATAAGTCAAGTCCAGCTGCAAGCAACATAGACCCCGATCTGTTGCATAGTGTATCAGAAGATTCACTATTATTTTGTCAGCATTTCTGCTAAGGTTGCATTACTACCACTACCTTGTACTGGCAATGACAGAAAAAGTCGGTACAAGACCAAATTTTACCAGTACAAATGCTAATAAACGATCTCATCAATGCATGGTTTATCACATGCATAGAG
The DNA here is from genome assembly GCA_016617855.1 of Megalonaias nervosa. Taxonomy (NCBI): domain Eukaryota; kingdom Metazoa; phylum Mollusca; class Bivalvia; order Unionida; family Unionidae; genus Megalonaias; species Megalonaias nervosa. The sequence continues at coordinate 20,539 of JAECUM010021565.1, read as the reverse complement.
TGGAGAAAATTAATATTTTGAACAATACTCTAGAATAAGAAAATGCAATGAATGACTTTCTGACCTTTACAGGAGCTGTGTTTGTAATGGACAGCATCCCAAGTCTACACCATGACACTACAGTTTGTTGCACACAGCATTGCGAATTTTATCTTCTCTGTAACTGAGTAAATTATCAGGTCAGCATCATTAAATATAGCTACAAGTACTTAATTCATTTCACACAAAGTATTTAAAATGAATTAGGTACTTTTCGCTATATTTAATGATGCCAACCTGAACATTTACTGAGTTACAGATAGGATAAAATTTGTGATTCTGTGTGGAACAAACAATACTTTAATCCCATTCCAATATTGTCAAAGTCAGTAACCAAATTAATCCACACACAATTAACAACTTTGGTTTAGAGTTCACTTATAAAGTAAATACTTAAAGTGTTTCCATGTACCACATAAATATTTTGGTTTTATTGAGTTGCTGTGAGTGAAAACCTTCACCTTCAGCATGGCTAGATCACGTGACTTACAGTCATCAATAAATAGAAACTGGCAAAATCCAAACCAAGCCAGTCCCCCCAGCAAGCAAACACATGGTTATTAATTTGTAATTTGTTTTGAACAAGAGCAAATAAAAGTATTAGTGATATACCAAAAAATAAACTCCATAATAAAGAAATATCTTGATATTCATGATTCTTCAACACAAACAGAATGAAGCAGAAAGTGACCGCTTGTATTAACATCTAAGAAACAAAAAGAGGGGTGCTTTAATTTGTATTGTTTCATCATGAATCAAATATCAAACCCTTGCAGACCGCTCTGGTGGCTTCATTGGTTAGAGTGTCCACCTCAGATGTGGGATGTCGCAGGTTTGAACTCCGGACGAGACATACTAAAGACTTATAAAAAATGGTACTAGCAGCTGCCTCCCTTGGGGCACAGCATTAAGAGGTTAGTGTTAGGACTGGTCGCCTGGTGTCAGGATAATGTGACTGGATGGGTCATGATGCCATATGTCTGCAGCATGATGCCTCAGTGCTAGACATCACTATAAACTGCCACACTGCAGACATCATAGCCATATGACTGAAATTTTTTTAAAGCTATGTTAAAAATCCAAATCACACACATACACTCAAACCCTTGCAACCCATCAAAGCAATGAGCCAACTGACCTTCTGGTGCTGTGTTGTTGCCGAAAATCACTGACCAGTTAGCAGGGATATGCCACTACAGCTGTATGAAAAGAATAAGTCAGCTTCTTACAGAACATACTTTGATGTGGAGACAGTTAATTTCAAGACTTGAAACATTTTACAGTTTGTAGGTACATGAATACCGACAACCTGATCTTTTTCCAGTACAGAAGCAAATTTTATCAGTAAAAACTGGCATATACCGGTGTAACAGAACCTCTTTTGTATGTTCTACTGATTGCTCCTAACAATCTGCATAGACCCAGATCTGCTTATGCATTATCCAATGGTACATCTAGGTCTATGCAGTTTGCAGTCAGACTTGATTTATAAGCAAATATTCAGTATATAGAAAATTAGACTACAGACAGTGCATTGTATTAACATGTATGCATAAATAAAACAACAAGTATTCATTGTCAAATCTGTATCTTACATGCAAATCTAATATTTATCACAAAAACACTGACTGGTAGCAAAAGTGGGTTACAGTTACCTAGTTTTTACCTGTCAGTGATAGCTTTAAGTTTTTGCATTCAACTCCATCCATAGCTCTGATATTGCTTGTTCAGTTAATATGAAGATTAATGAATTTATTTTAGGTCTGTTATTTGTACCCTTAAAATAAAGGTCAGAGTGACCTTCTGTTCTTGCCATATTAACTTTGTTAGGTCTTTTAACTCGCCTGGCCATAGGTCCAAGGGACCTTATGGTATGGTCTTGCGGTAAGCTGTCATGTGTCATTTGTTATCTATTGTCCATTGCTCATCAACATTTGCTATTTGAAATATCTTGTTAAGAACCTGAACCAGTTTTAGCCATATGTTACACTTTATATGCCTGTCAGTAGTAAATTACTAAGACACATAACTATGTTACACTTTATATGCCTGTCAGTAGTAAATCACCAAGACACATGACTATGTTACACATGATTAAAATCAGTTTTATGAATCCTTTAGTTTAGCCATAAATTGTATTGAGCTGCCATCAGTTATGGCTGCTGTTACTAAAAATAGAAAAACTTTTCAACTTTTTTTCCAAATGACAGTCGGGGAGAGTTGCACCAAATCTGGCAGAAGGCACCCTGGTATGAAGGCATAAAATTTGTACACATGATGCGTTGATATGGCCACCATTACTAACAGTAGAGACTGCTCCAGTGGCCTAAGTGGTTAGAGCATCCACCTCAGTTGCAGGAGGTGCAGGTTCAAACCCTGGCCGATTCATTCCAAAGACTCTGCCTCTCTAGACAGTCAGCATTAAGAAGTTAGCATTAGGACTGGTTGGCCTGGTATCAGGATAATATGACTGGGTGGGACATGATGCTACATGTCTGCGGCATGATGCCCCAGTGCTAGACATCACTACCAACTGCCACACTGCAGACATTGTAGCGATATGACCGAAAAATCACACACATACACTAACAGTAGAAAAAGCTTTAATCTACTTTTTCTCAAAACCCAATGAATTTGACCAAATTGGACCGAAATCATCTGTCATAAAGTCCTTTAAATTTTATACAAAATGTTGCTGATGTGTCATCAGCTGTTGCTGCCGTTACTAATATATGAAAAACCTGTAAACAACTTTTTCTCAAGCAATACTGAATAGAAAGTTGACCCAATTTAATAGAATGGATCCTGACATGAAAGGCTTTTGGATTTGTACAAATGATGCCAAACAGAAAAAAACATTGTGGTTTTTACTAGAAATAGAGAAACCTTGTAATGACTCCTGATGAAAAACTACTGAATTGAATTTAAGACAGTTTGATAGAAAGCAGACTGGCTTAAAGGCCTTTCACCATGGTACTAAGGGTGAAAATATAAAAATAGAGAAACCTTCATAAGATAGAAAATCAACATAATTTGAAGAAATTTATTAAAAAAGCATCATACTTACCCAGATTTCTTTGCCAACTTCTCATGCATTTTGGCTGTTAGGCATATGTCTGCCTGATGGGCAATCTCAGACCCACTTATGCCTCTTCCTTTATGGAATGAAATTGCAACCAGCTTAATTCTTGTTTGACTTACAGTTGCATTCTCCATCAATTACTGTGCTGCAGTGTGGCCTCAGGATTTAAATATATATAAATGTGCCTATAGATTAGAAATGTCTCCAAAATATGGCTAAACAGGATAAACAAAGTTCCAGTCAAAAGCATCTAAACAAAGCATCATTGAAGATAAAATGTATTTTAAAGTGGTCATTTTAGTATAACTAATCATTTGTATTGATCTGATGAGCATTTCCTGATTTTTCAGGAGTATGAGGAGCTTAAAAAGTACCATAAATCTCTGCAAGTACAGTGTGAAGAACAAGAGAAGGCTCTTGCTGAACTGGGCTCCCATCTTAGCGAGTAAGTATCAACTCACTCAGAGCTGGTCTGGGCTTCCATCTTAGTAAGTATCAATTCACTCAGGGCTGAACTGGGCTCCCATCTTAGCGAGTAAGTATCAACTCACTCAGAGCTAGAGTGGGCTTCCATTTTAGTAAGTATCAACTCACTCAGAGCTGGTCTGGGCTTCTATCTTAGTATCAACTCACTCAGAGCTGGTCTGGGCTTCCATCTTAGTAAGTATCAACTCACTCAGAGCTGAACTGGGCTACCATCTTAGTATCAGCTCACACAGGGCTGGTCTGGGCTACCATCTTAGTGAGTATCAGCTCACACGGGGCTGAGCTGGGATGTCATCTTAGTGAGTAAGTATCAGGTCACTCAGGGCTGAATCTGGTTCCATCTTGATGATTAAGTGTCAACTTGGGGTGAATGGTCTCCCATCTTAGCAAATAAGTATCAAATCACTCAGGGTTGATCTGGGTTACCATCTTAGTAAGTATCAGATCACTCAGGGCTGAAATATCCTCCCATCTTGATGGTTAATTATCAGCTTGGGGTGAAATGGGCTCCCATCATTGCAAATAAGTACCAGATCACTCAGGGCTAATATGGTATCCCATTTTTTCAAGTATCAGATCACTCAGGGTTGGACTTGGCTCCCATCTTAGTGAGCATCAGATGACTCAGGGCTGAATTGGACTTAAATAAAAGTGAGTAAATATCAACTCGATCAGGACTGCAAGGATTTTGAAATGGTTTGCTTGCCCAGAATAAACATTTTCTTGGAACTGCATAAAATCTGCATTTTTCATTCATTTTTATGTAAAATCCTTGATAATTCACATAAAACTTACTTGCATAGCAATATTTGCAAGATGTGATAGGCCACCAAATAATAGATTATTCTACCAAAGTCACTGTAAAACTTTTTAAAAATAAACATGATAGGGTTAAAGGTTTTATTGAAGAGACATACAGTGGATTACAATATGTGCATATTTTAAATAGTTGTGCATTTGCTGACACAATTTCATACTACACTTTTGGGGTTTTTTTTCAGGCCCAGTTTATGTTAGGACACCAAAAAATATATTCACCAAAATATTTTAATGCCTTATAACTTTTGGGCAATGTTTTACAATATTTTATTTCTCCAGAACGTGTTTTGGAGTCTGCTTCCAAGCAATAGTATGTGTTTATGTGTAATCACAGAAGTTTGTATCATTGCTTATTTACCAATAAATGTACGTGTACTAATGGTACCTGTACTACCAATAGGTAAATGTAAGTATCAGTATAGGTGCCTGATAAGGACGTTAAACAGAGACAAAGTTTGCTGCAGCTGGTTGTAAAAATATGCATCTTATTATCTTTAAATGTATTCATCTTTTCATAGCAAGAAATATTTAATGTGATCATGAACTTACGAATGACTACAATAATTTGAAATCTGCTTTTTTTGTTATGATTCACTACATTGATTTTTTTCTTAATGACTGCCTTTTTATCAGGCCACCATGTGAGAGTGCCTCAGTCTGAAACTGGGGCCTGATGGGGGTTGAAATATATGCATGATAGTAAATGCACAGTGATGTCAGAAGATTTCAGTAGATCCATTTTCATGTTGAAATTTTTATTTCCAAAACTAAAGGATTCATAAAACTGCTTTTAATCATGTGTAACTTAGTCTGGTGTCTTGGTGATTTACTACTGCCAGTCATATAAAGTGTAACATAGTCATGTTGTCTTAGTAATTTACTACTACCAGGCAAATAAAAGTGTCACATAATCAGGTGTCTTAATGATTTACTACTGCCAGGCATATAATAGTTTAACACAGGTGTCTTATTGATTTACTGCTACCAGGCATATAACAATGTAACACTCATGTCCTAGTGATTTACTACTACCAGACATATAAAAGTGTCACATAGGTGTCATAATGATTTACTACAACCAAGGATATAAAAGTGTAACATAGGTGTCTTAGTGATTTACTACTACCAGACATATAAAAGTGTCACATAGGTGTCTTAATGATTTATTGCTAACAAGGATATAAAAGTGTAACATAGTCAGGTGTCTTAGTGATTTACTACTACCAGGCATATAACAGTGTAACATAGGTGTCTTAGTGATTTACTACTGCCATGCATATAAAAGTCAGGTATAACATAGTCAGGTGTTTTACTAATTTACTACTGCCAGGCATATAAAAGTGTAACATAAGCAGGTGTCGTAGTGAATTATTCTTGCCAGGTATATAAATGTGTAACATAGGTGTCTTAGTGATTTACTGCTACCAGGCATATAAAAGTGTAATATAGTCAGGTGTCTTAGTGATTTACTACTGCAAGGTATATAAAAGTGTAACATAGTCAGGTGTTTTAGTGATTTACTACTGCCAGGCATATAAAAGTGTAACATAGTCAGATGTCTTAGTGATATACTACTGCCAGGCATATAAAAGTGTAAGATAGTCAGGTGTCTTAGTGATTTACTACTGCCAGGCATATAAAAGTGTAACATAAGCAGGTGTCATAGTGAATTATTCTTGCCAGGTATATAAATGTGTAACATAGGTGTCTTAGTGATTTACTGCTACCAGGCATATAAAAGTGTAATATAGTCAGGTGTCTTAGTGATTTACTACTGCAAGGTATATAAAAGTGTAACATAGTCAGGTGTTTTAGTGATTTACTACTGCCAGGCATATAAAAGTGTAACATAGTCAGATGTCTTAGTGATATACTACTGCCAGGCATATAAAAGTGTAAGATAGTCAGGTGTCTTAGTGATTTACTACTGCCAGGCATATAAAAGTGTAACATAGTCAGGTGTCTTAGTGATTTACTACTGCTGGGCATATAAAAGTGTAACAAAGTAGGGTGTCTTAGTGATTTACTACTGCCAGGCATATAAAAGTGTAAGATAGTGAGGTGTCTTAGTGATTTACTACTGCTGGGCATATAAAAGTGTAACAAAGTAGGGTGTCTTAGTGATTTACTACTGCCAGGCATATAAAAGTGTAATATAGTCAGGTGTCTTAGTGATTTACTACTGCCAGGCATATAAAAGTGTAAGATAGTCAGGTGTCTTAGTGATTTACTACTGCAAGGTATATAAAAGTGTAACAGTCAGGTGTCTTAGTGATTTACTACTGCCAGGCATATAAAAGTGTAACATAGTCAGGTGTCTTAGTGATTTACTACTGCCAGGCATATAAAAGTGTAACAGTCAGGTGTCTTAGTGATATACTACTGCCAGGCATATAAAAGTGTAAGATAGTCAGGTGTCTTAGTGATTTACTACTGCCAGACATATAAAAGTGTAACAGTCAGGTGTCTTAGTGATTTACTACTGCCAGGCATATAAAAGTGTAACATAGTCAGGTGTCTTAGTGATTTACTACTGCCAGGCATATAAAAGTGTAACATAGTCAGATGTCTTAGTGATTTACTACTGCCAGGCATATGAAAGTGTAACATAGTCAGATGTCTTAGTGATTTACTACTGCCAGGCATATAAAAGTGTAAGATAGTCAGGTGTCTTAGTGATTTACTACTGCCAAGCATATAAAAGTGTAACATAGTCAGATGTCTTAGTGATTTACTGCTGCCAGGCATATAAAAGTGTAAGATAGTCAGGTGTCTTAGTGATTTACTACTGCTGGGCATATAAAAGTGTAACAAAGTAGGGTGTTTTAGTGATTTACTACTGCCAGGCATATAGAAGCACAAATTTGACCTGTGGTTCCACTTGGGGTTTATTACTTTATTTTGGCACAGGAGACCGCCTTACTTTTTTACCCCAAAAAATAAAAAATGGCCGATGTCATTAATCACATGTCTCAGATTATGGAAGTAATTAAGAAGGTCATATTGTTTGTGAGGTAACAGAACCTGGTTATGGACATCACAATACTTCCAGTACACTAATAATACCATATACTGCTGTGTTTATTCGAATAAATACACACTTTCCTATAAAATGGTTGCAGTGTTGTTATCTCATACATATGAAATGTTCTCAGTGTCTCTGTGCTGTCTTTCACACATCTGCAATGTTTTTATTGTTTTGGTTGGTTGATTTTATATGATTTACATTTGCAGTTGCATAGTGTTGAACAGTTTAAATTGGTTTTGCCATATTTGCACTTGGAACAGTCACCTTTGCAGGAGCATTTGATTAGCTCTCTGCATGCTCTGGAGACCTGGCATTGTCATCCAAACTGGCACCCATGATTCTGACACATTGACCCAGGTAAATTCCAGAGAGAAGGTACCACTTGCTGCATCTGTGTGCTGGTTGTCCATATTCCAGCTTGGAAGGTATGTTGAAGTAGAGCATAATGTGTGGGGCATTATCTCCATTGATAGTCTTCAGGTGGAAGTGTTCCTTTCTTGTCTCATTGACAGAGCTCAAAGAACTGGTTTTGTCATGAAGTCTCTCAAGTTTCTGGAATGGATCCAAGTCTGCTTTCAGGGCTTCAAAGAGTGACAGGCCAGATATATGAATGTCTCCATGACCTCTTCATAGGTCTGCCAGGTTGACGTTTTGTCATGGCCCTTGCAGGCTGATGTGGAATCACAATAGTTATAGTTTGGATTAAAAATAGTCCTAGTAAGAGCCACATTCCCCGACATTATCTAATTAGACAATACATCAATAGCGTCACACAAAAAACTCTTGAAACAAAACCAAAAACCGATCCTTGTTGGCGGTATTATGTACAGTGGATTAAGGGTAATTATTGTCCTGTGACAAATTAACCAGCTCTTGACTTGACAAACAGGTGAACATAAAAAATGGAAACGAGAAAAAAATAAAAGAGCAACAACTAATAGGTCATGTGTATTGTGGAATCTTAATTAATCTGATTGTGTACTAATTATATATTGCTTGTTGCTTGTAGGATTTAGCCTTCCTAAGTTTGCATAAAGCATATGCCGTTACCTATTACAGTTATTGCTTATAATTGCTTTTGCAGCATTGCAACCAGGCCACAGGATTGCAAGATTTATGCATTTCTGTAATTCACTTCTGCAAAATTTGCATGAAGAGCAGGAAAAGTTGCCTAAAATTACAATCATCCCACACACTTCAATTATGACTGTGCAGATCTGCAAGTAAATGAAAGTAGAATAATTGCCAAATTTAGAGATGATGGTTTCATTGCATAAAAACTGAAGGTAATAGCATATCATTTGCCTTGATGGGTTCTACAATCACAGTCCCATAACACAGACTGTGTGGCAGCATATTTGGTCTGGAACACAGTTTATGTGCCAACAAATCTGTAACACAGATTACATCTATGTTCCAGCAGATCTGGGTATATAACACAAGTTATTTTGTATACAGGTCAGTGTATCATCCGTACTGGTAAATGCATACTACTCTGTCCATTTTTGGAAGAGGAAGATGAGTTCACACTCCTTTGTAAAGACCTGGATGCAACACAGGTTATGTGGCAGTGGATCTGTAATGCAGATTACATGACAATGGATCTGTAATACAGAGTATATGACTATGGATCTGTGACAGTGGATCTGTAACACAGATTATGTGACCATGGATCTGGATCTACAACAATGATTATGTGACAACAGATTTGGGTCTTTAACAGAGACTATGTAGCAGTGGATCTGGGTATGTAACACAGATTACATGATGGTTGTTTTGGGTCTATAACAGATTATCTGATGGTTGATCTGGGTCTGTAACACAGATTATGTGACTGTATATCTAGGTTTGTAACACAGATTATGTGACTGCGTATCTAGGTTTGTAACGCAGATTATGGAACAGCAGAACAGGGTTTTCTGTTTGAAGTTGAACACATGCTATGCAAAGGTAAATATAGTACTACAGGTATTAATTCTCATCTTCAGATCCAAATTAAAGATGGAGGACTTGAGAGAAGCCAATTTGGCTATACGAGAGGCCCAGTGGGCAAGTGATAGGGATGCTACCAACTGCAAGCAGTGTGATAGACCTTTCTCAGTAGCAAGAAGGAAAGTAAGTAGCTGTACAGTCATGTATTACTGTGTCCTACATTTTACTCCATGTAGACTTACTCTTAAATGCCCTTTTTTGCAGTTGAAGGCCTTGTTTTGTAGCCTCAACCATGCATGTGCTGTTAACATCTACATCAAAGTTTTTGTTAATATAATTCATGCAATAATTTAGATGAAGAAGTTATTGATTAGGTTGCAATTTTACTTTGATAAAATAATTGCTGTTAGCATTCCATTATTAACCATATTTACATTTATGTTCACCTTTAATATTTTTAAGAAATAATTGACATTATCATCATCATCATCATCATCATCAATCAGTGTTTCTGTTATTTCTTTTGTAGCATCATTGTCGAAACTGTGGGGACATTTTCTGCAATGAGTGTTCAGATAACAAAATGCCACATCCCTCTTCATCAAAACCAGTTCGTGTGTGTGACATCTGCCATTCGGTTTTATTGCAGCGGTACTCTGCGAGTGCAAACTGACCAAATTCTCATTCTGGACGATAGATGTGACATGGTTTGCTTTTGCTAAAAATGTGGATGACTTGCAAAGGTGTATATCTGTGTTGTTTCTGTTGAAGCTAGCTGATCAATCTTCTAGCAGACAAGTCAGATAATTTTTTTTAGTTCATAGACAAAAGTGGAATAACATTGACAAATGAATTTCACTTTCATTTTGTGTGGGAACTAGTCAGAATTATTGTGTTGGAATACACAATTTACATTACAAAATATGGCAACAATTAAAAAATGAATGGCTATTTCTCAAACAACTCAGCATCATTGTGATATATTTGTAAAGCATTGTGGAGGCTGATCTTTAAAATAATTGACATTGTATGGAGTGCTCAGATCAATAAAGGAAATGAGCAGTTATTATAATTTGAATGAAATTTCTGTAAGGGTATGGTCGTGAAGAGAAGGGAGATAACCTGATGCACAGTAATAATGTAGTGCTCTTTCATTAACATAAAATTCTGTATTTGAACAGAAGTCTTGAGAATGAAGAATGGAGTCATTATGGAACTGAAGTTATGCATTTTAATAAATTGTAATAAAAAGCATAAAAATATTTCTTTTGGGCACATTTATTTTTTCATTTTTCATTGTTAACTACCTGTCAAAAAATTATCATCAAGCATTGTTGTACATGTGAGCTTCCCACATGAAGGATAATGGTGATATTTCACTGCAGTAAAAGAAGATAATCGCCATACAAGAAGTTTTAAATACGTGATCATGTGAGAAGTTTTCCATAAATAAGTGATCATGTGAGAAGTTTTCCATAAATAAGTGATCATGTGACAAGTTTTCCATAAAGAAGTGATCATGTAGGAAGTTTTCATGTCTTTATGAATAACAGTAAAATGAGGTGCAGAAATGAGAAACATAATGTGTGAACCATGTTTCTAGAATCTTTGGAAAATCTATGTTAGAAACTTAGTTGGGTATATAATTCCATTTGGCCAGTGTATTTACATATAATAGATACAGTTTACAATAAATACAAAAAAATCCTTAAAATGTCTTTAATGAGATATTACTGTATACTCTGAAAACTGGCTTAGTAGACCGCTGTATATAAAGGACATCTTCATGTATAAACCTTGTCTCTTAAGTTAACTTATCTATTTCACTTCTGTATAAATGATACCTGTCCCAGAAAGGCAAAAGTTTTTGATCCATAGGCTATTTCTTATAAACTGGTTTCATTGGATTTATGTTGATCTGATAGTCTGATTTTTGTATCATTCAACAAGATGTATGACAAGAGAACAGTTATGTGGTATACTTATTTAATGCAAGATATCTTGTTTATATGTGGAATAAATTTTAAAGAAAATGAGTGTCTTTTCACTTCAGTAACTACATCAAATTAATTTTGGACAATAATTACTAATAGATTATTGACCACATGATGGCAGTTATAGCTATATCCATATTTATTCTTATTATTCTGTCATGAACTGTGATGCAGATTCTCTTACAGTCAGATAAAGAATTACAAAATGTGGACCATTTATGAGAGGTGTCTGTTTAATGGAGTAAAATCTAAGCAAAGAATGACTGTGGAGAAAATCAAACACTGGCTGGATATGAGAGGTACTTGTTAAAGGAGATGGATGTTGTAGGAGAATTTACTTGAAATGTTGGTGGTTCTTATTTACATGTGTTCTTGCTAGTTGTAAAACATTGTCCTATGAGATCACATTGCATGTGCTTTGATGTTTCATCCATTATGATATTGCTTAATTATATTTCGTACCATTTGTCATGGATACATTTGTATCATTTGCCATTGATACAGTACTGGTATACTCATTCACTCTGTACAGATATGTTATTTCTTTGCAATGAAACAAGAGAAGTGCAGAAAATTGTACCTCACAATGTAGATAATACAAGAAATAAAAATGTTTGCATAGAAATCTATAATATAATTCACTCTTGTCTAAGACCAAGGGACTCTATGGCTAGTGCTTAATTTTTCTGAGGATGAACTGGAATCATGGCACGTTGGGTAAGAGATGATGAAGATGATGTCACAAGGGATGATTCTGTTATCAACAAGAAATGTGATGAATCAGGTAACATTTCGAAGGAACATTCTTTTATCTGTACAAATAAGTGGATTATAACATCCCTTTTATCTGTACAGATAAGTGAATCTTATCATTTCCTTTCACAGATTGATGAATTTTTCGCATATTTTACACCTCCCCCTCAATAACTCATGCACAGTGGGGTCCACAAACATAGACCGCACTATAAATGAGGGCACAAGTTACAGAGGGACCTCCAAAAGTTAAGTGAGCAATCCCCACCAGACATCTGGCAAATCATGGGATGGTGGGGAGTAAATGTTCTGTTTAATGGATAGTAACTCGTTTTATAATCACATCGAGAATTCTTTTCAATAAAGAGCTTTTTCTACTGAAGTTGTTTATTATTCTGTATAAATTACATTTATTTTCAAGATGCCAAACATCTTAAAAATCATTAACATTATTCCAACTGGTTTCAGCAACATTCGCGTGTACACAAGAATATTTGTGTATTATGGCATTGCATTTTGTTGTTGATAAATGGACATGAAGTTTGAAACAGGGAATCTCCAAAATAAGGACCAGACAAACTGTTGATACACCATGAAACAAGATTCCTTTTTCAAAACCTAGTGACATTTATTTCATGAAACAATCACCTACGTCAAAACTAAGTTTTCTTATTGCTCAATTAGTAAAATATTGATGCCATGATTTCATGGAAAATAATAGTGATACTTCTCCTCATCCTTCAGGATATCTCAAAGTGCCAATTCAGGAATTCTCTGAAACTCGCTTCTCTGCAATGATATTATCTGAAACAAAGCACATTATTTGACAAAGTATTCATTTCACTTGGTGGCCTTGTTATCTTTGATTACATTTATGAAAGAGTAGGTTCATTTAAGGTATAATTATATTACATGCACAATAATATTTATAACAGTGTTCAGTTGATCAACTTGAATGAGTTTACAACTGGCATCACTAAATCTTACACATGTATGAATTGCATGCCTTTTAACTTTTCTTTTATTCAACCTTCTTTATTTGATACAAAAAATGCAATTGACATGATAATAAAAAGGAGGCCAGCTTTTAATTCAGTGCAGCCATACAACAAATACTACCATAAGTCAGATATATCAAAACATAGTTGGCACTTAATTAAGTTCTCAGAGAAATGCTTGTAGACATAACTGTTGCGGTCAATTGACGCATTTTATGTTTGAATACAAGAGGGCACATTGCATTTATGATGATTACACTTAAACTGAACTAAAAGATAGAACTAAAACACAAACTTCGCTTCATAGAAAATTATTCAATTGATATTTATTTATTAAAGTAACACCTTCAGCAGTTGTAAGTGCCATTTTCATTGCTCAAATTTTGTTGACTGTCGTCATTTACAGTGTACTAAGAAGATTGTTTGGAAAGAACATGTAACAGAATATATGACTTTTCATTAAAAGTTGATAATTTCATAATGCTGATTAAAATTTCCAGGTCCAATCTTCCATTTTCGACAGTACTATGAGCAATACAACAGTGTTTCATTATAAATTTTGATCGCAATTTTCTTCAAGTTCAACAGATAGGGCTAATATTTTTGTGTATTTTCTAGTTTAATAAATGGGGTCCACGCCAGACCCCATGTTATAAGCAGTTTGCAAATTATCGGGGCATGAGTTATCGAGGGAGTGGTGTATATACCTTGACGGATTTAAGCAGTAATGTCTTTAAAATTTCAGTCCAAGTCCACCTCTTGTAATGTTTATAATGGAATCATCTGCAGCAGGGTCATACTCCAGATATCTTAACCAGTTTGTATGCAGATATGTATCATTTTCTTTGTTATTGTTGAATGTGTTCATCTGATATTTCATTCTGCTGCCTGTTCCATTTTGAGGCTGTAGACACTTCTGCTATTGTAAATTATATTTTGTCGCTTGGTTGAAATGAACATCATTGTGAAAATATATGTACCTGTATATACATGTCTGCCTACACATATATGTACCTGTATATACCTGTATATGTATGTTTGCCTACATATGTGCTCAGCATCAGAATAAACACTTATATTGAGGTATAATTATCCATCACTTTATTCCAGCAACCAAATTCATTTTTGCTGTATCATTTCTGTTTTTTGTAAAATAGAAAATTTAACATTTCTTTATTATTTGTACTTATAGGTTACTGCATTTGTATGGAAAAATAAGAACAAGTTTTTTCAGATTAATGCTGTATGACCTTTGGGACTGATTCATCTGAAAAAATGAGTTCATATGTTCACATACAAATGTAGTAACCTTTTTATTGTATGCTCATTTTCTTATTCTACCTAAGGATTCATTATAAAAAATACACTACAAGAAACAAAGTAATTGAATTTATGCTGTATTAAAAAATAAATACACAACCATAGATTCATCTGTACACAGTAACAGTATTAATGTTCACAAAGCACCATCCCACAACCTTTGAACTTCATCACACGCTCAACAGAAGTTTAAAAAATAATTGTAATTTTGGTCTACTTAAAATTTAAATTTAAAGTCATTTTGTGAAATTAATGCACATTACAGCAACTTTTCCTCTTGGTCTGGCATGGATGGATTTTGTTTTTATGTTGATCCAACTCAGTTCTGCTTTCTGATTATGATGGACTGGATTATTGGGTCAATTCAGTGCAATAAGGAGAATGTGTTTTCAGTTGGAAATGTACTCAAATTTCTAGTACTAAGAACTAAGAAAGTACATTTTGAGGAAATTCAAGATACATATATGTAAGTATATTTATTACCACTCTTATTACCAACTAAAGAAGACATGTTTATGCCCTGTCACTTTCATTTCACTGTTGGAGTGTGTGTGTCTTCTATCGCTAGCCTAATATTGTATCAAAATAGTTAAATGGGGAAAATTGGAAAGCAGCTGTCATGTGACAGTCCATTTAGCCAGCGGAAATAATACTTTTTTGTCATCTTGGCTTATTGGCTTTGAGGCTGTTAGATTCCTAACAAAACCTTCAATTGCTTTTTTTTCTTGATTCTAGTATTTTGAAAGACTTGTACAATGGTAATTCCTGATATGAGATGTCCTTGGCCTCAATGTACTTTTCTGTGATATATTTTTATAGACACTAGAGAGCACTGGTCATAGTCTGAACCATTCTGTTTGCAAAAAGATATGAATATTTCTCCTAAATAACTGTTTCAATGATCAGAAAGGTATTTTCAGTTACTGCATCTCTCATGTTTGTTGTTGACATTTCAAATATCACGTTCATTTGTGCACTTGTTTGAATGTTTTATTTCTCACTCAGTGAACTCATTCACATCATTAACTTTATCATCTATACTTTCAAATGGACAAAACAGCTTGTTTAGTTCATTCACAAACAAATTTAATGAACCAAAACCTGCAGCATCTACTATATCAATGTACATGGTTAGTTTACAAAGTAGTTCCAAATACACTATTATTTTTAGGTACACATGCATGTAATAACAAGGTGTTCATTATAGTAAAATACTGCACAATTTTAATAATGTAAAGTTAACAAAGATAAAAATTAGCATATAATAAAAGATGTTATTATGTTACCAATTTCATAAACATTTAAATTTATTAGTTGCATTCTGTTTCTGTATCTGTTATGTCATGGAAAAACTGTGTTGATCTAAACAATTCTTTTTTTATACATGTCTCCCCCATTATAATGCACTAACCTGATTCTGGATGCAATGAGGTATCACCATAAAACCATGACAAAATCATACAAATGCAAAACAAGACTTGTTGAAAGAAAAGAATATGAAGCTGTTATACCTTTATTTCCTTTTCAAAACTCTATTATTCTACAAATCTTTATCTTTCCTGCTAAAGCATGGTACCGTATATAACACTGTTATCAGTATATCACAGTTCTCAGTATAACACAGTTCAGTATATAACAGTTGTATTATAATGATGGAGGGCAGTGACACTGTGGCACATTTAGCAGTGTATAATTAGGGCAATGGGGTAAAACTCAAAAGTTGTAATTTGTTTCCCATCCATTTGCTGTTATTAAATTTGTGGCAATAAAATACATTTAAAATGAACTAGCTGAACAATTTCAAAATTATTATCAAAAACCCTTCCCACATGATGTCATTGGCAGCCATGGTCAGCTTGTTAGACTGACAACCAGAGTTTACAGTTGACTTTCAGCTCTAATAGTAAAAGAGTAGAATAGCTGTCATTCCTTTAGTACAAGTTTGTTATTGCAACAAAAAGAATTACCATGAAACTTGATGCTCACACACACATACATTCATCCCAAAGTATGGTTTGTGCAAAATGAAAATGGGAATCCCAGAACAGCTACTATGGCCACCATGGTGGCCATCTTAAGAACTGTCAGGTATCTTCCTGAACAGATGGCCATATTGACTTTTGATTTCCACTGCAAGAAATTCAATGGCATTTACATTGTCCTAGGTAAAATGGTATCATTCTGACATCCAACATAGCCACCACCATGGTGGCCATCTTGAAAATTTTATCATCATTTCTTATCGTAAATAAATGATCATGTTGACTTGAGATTTTCACTGAAAGACTTCTTGTGACTTGTAGATTGTCCTGAATGAAAATGGTGATCTGTATTTCTGTCATGGTGGCCATCCTGAAAATCTTGTTATTGCTACTTTTCCTTCAAGAAGATGGTCCTGAATGAAAATGGTGATCTGTATTTCTGTCATGGTGGCCATCCTGAAAATCTTGTTATTGCTACTTTTCCTTCAAGAAGATTGTCCTGAATGAAAATGGTGATGATCTGTATTTCTGTCATGGTGGCCATCCTGAAAATCTTGTTATTGCTACTTTTCCTTCAAGAAGATGGTCCTAAATGAAAATGGTGATCTGTATTTCTGTCATGGTGGCCATCCTGAAAATCTTGTTATTGCTACTTTTCCTTCAAGAAGATGGTCTTGAATGAAAATGGTGTTGATTATGGCCACTCTCTTGAAAAATCTTTATACTGCAACTTCTCTGGTCATATTGGCATGAGGTTTTCACTGAATGTTCCTATGATGTACTGTTGGTCCTGAATTAAAACTGTGCATATGACAATGTAATTGGACTCCCACAGTGATTATTATGAAAAATTCCCCCAGAATCAATGGTCAGGTCAGCATTGGGTATTTTCATTCAAACACTTGGTCATATATTAAAATGATACTAATCTAACATCTGAAATGACTGCCTTGACAGCCATCTTGAAAATCTTGTGGCTACTTCTCATGAAGGAATGGTTGTATTATCTTCATGGGTTTTTTTTATTTTAACACTATAATATATGTAAAGGTTGCTGTTCTGAGCTCCAGCAAGGCAGCCATGGTGGCTAAAGATGATCACTACTACTATTGGAAGAACAGTGGCATTGGCATGGGGTTTCACTAAAACAGCTCTTTCATTTTGTAACTGGTCCTGAATGAAAAAAAGGTGCAAATCTCACCACCACTGTGTCTACACTATAATAAAGAAGTTTGAAAACCAAACAATGTTCAACCTTGTGGTTAAGTGGCAGGCCACTGCTTGTATTTTTGTACTCCACTGAGCTTAGGAACACAGCTTATTGTACATATAAAAATGAATTTTGACCAAACTTTGTATTTTGTTCTTTCATAGTGAACAAGATGATCATTGGCACTCTAGGGCTGGCTAGTCAGATCCAGAAGAGGTGTAGACTAAGATCCAGAAGAGGTGTAGACTATTTACCTGGTTTGATTATTGAATAATTTATTATTAATCATTTACAGACGATACAATGAAAAAAAATTTTTATTAGATGTAATTGGTGGGCCTATGAAGTGCACCAAGCATCTTACATAACATGCAATGCCATGATAATTATAAATGACATTGAAGAGCTTCACTTCGGAAAGTGATGGCATTTGCATTTTGCATTTTTCTTGGATATCTTAAGCTGATATAATATAAAATGCAGTATATCAAAGATGAGGATGAAAAATTTTCATCTTTGTTCCTCTTCTGTAAAAATCAAGCAATAAATTCTCAATTAACTAAACATGAACATTTTAATCCCTTGTGTTCTGAATCAGATCAAACAAGTGCACTTCACTTTTATAGTATAATGTGTGTACTGGACCCCTATTGCTTGCCCCTGCATCTTGATTTGGTCATCCATATGCATACAACAATATGTATGTCCCAAGATTGTTTGCGTGATTGCACACTTAAAGTGGACAAATTAAATTTTACTAGTATATTTGTATCCATATGCTTATTCACTTTTCAGGTCAATACAGAAATTTTTCGGTTTTTGCACACATTTTTAATTTATTGGTCTTGTACTTTATTTTTCCAAAAACCTTGTTGTCACCACTGAATAAAAGCCACTTGAGGCAGACAAATGAAATTTTTCAAATCTCCTGATTTATCCTAAGCTGCTTTCTCTGCTCTGTCACATGTATCATAATATGCCACTTTGAGTATGGCGGGTCTTTAATGAAAGGGACAGTATAATGAGAGTTTATAGCACATGAGCTCCAGATCCAAAATGAATGGAATCCCCTGCTCTCATTGGTTGAAAATAAGAGACAGTGTACTAAACAACAAAAAAGTCATTTTTACTGCCAGTCCAATGTCTTCCAGAAATATTGATTTCATCACTTTTGTATGGATGATCATTTCAGCACATTTTATTGATTCACTAATTATTCAATGAATCATGGCATCCTGCAGCACTTAAACATTAATTATTCAATGAATCATGGCATCCTGCAGCACTTAACCCCATTAATTTCAAGGTTTAAGTTCATTGAAGGACTGTTGGGTACTTGGCTGCTGATATAAAATCTTGGATTATGATGTTGATCAGATGACAAAATCCTTCTGTACCAAAGCAGCACTTCCAATCCAGATTCACAGTTCAACACTGGCTCCCCCTCCAAGACATCAGTAGCTTCCCTTATTTTTCTCCTTAGGATATAATTCTCTTAACTGAGAACTCAGATGTTATCCCAAGAGAGAGTATGCCCTGATTCTTTGCAATGTTCACCAACTGCTGCCAGGGATTCTCTGTTGGTGTATAAGTGTTCGTTGACTTGTGTTTCAAGGCTTCTAGCAGTGTCCCCAGTGTAGTCTTTTTCACAGATATCACACTGAAGTATATGGATGACCAAGCACTTATTATTCAAAGGAGTGTTGTCTTTTGGACGTACCAAGATTGAACACATGGTGTTAAAGGGTTTGTGGATCGCACTTTTTCGGAAATTTGTTTTTGTAATCTCATACAGACAACTAATATATGGAAGAGGGGCAGTTAAGCGTTTTTCTCTTTTCTCCTTCAGATGTTCTTGAAAGAGAAAGGAGAAAGAAGGATTTTGTCATATCATCAACATTTAGATGATCATGTGACTCCAATCCAGACATCATTCATCTGATTTAAGCCTTGTGATAAGGTCAAAAGTGAAGGAGTCTTGATTTAGTTTGCTACAGAAAGGTATCTATTCTTCTTCTTTATTAACTAAATTTTGCTGTAGAAAGTAACAATCTTCGTTCTAGAAAAATAACAATATTCAAGCTTTTAGATGGAGATAAAAGTCTATACCTGAAGTGTTGATTCATGAAAAGTTATCAAACTATTAAATAATATATTAAAGAAAGCTCTTTAATGAAATAATTTGTGAATTTTCCACATTTTATTTGTCAGTGTTCAGCCAGTTCTGTTTGATATCATGCATGCAAGGGCAATCACTCCTACACACAAAACTTGCAACTATTTGGAAATGTCTGTACTTAAGGGTCTTATAGACAGATTGATGCACTGTCAGATCAAGGTTGATCTTGTTTGTTCTACTGAAGCGCTGCCGGACCGGATGCATTGTGTTTTGGCAAATCTGGATCTATGCAGATTGCTGTTGGACTCGATTTGTAACTGGGTTTATATGGTAATTCCACAAGAAAGGATAAATTTATGATTGATAATACAGTAATTATAATGTGCTGAAACTGTTTAGTTTATATTATGATATATATTCCAATGTGCTTCATGCTGACAGTTGCAATGGTGTATGGTGTAATGCTACAATAAAGCAATACAACCAAAGTTATAGTAGTTCTTTTTTATACCCCACAACAAGTACTGCATGTTGATTTATTCCTGACCAGCTGCATGTTTCTATGTCGGTATATACATATGCCCAGCTGTATGTCTGTATATACATCTGTCCAGCTGTATGTCTGTATATACATCAGTCTAGTTGTATGGTTGTACATGTATATACATCTGTCCAACTTTATGTCTATATAATCTGTATATCTGGATATACATCTGTCCAACTGTATGTCTATATAATCTGT
The DNA here is from genome assembly GCA_016617855.1 of Megalonaias nervosa. Lineage (NCBI taxonomy): Eukaryota > Metazoa > Mollusca > Bivalvia > Unionida > Unionidae > Megalonaias > Megalonaias nervosa. Next base: position 35 of record JAECUM010021565.1, on the reverse strand, counting down.
ATATCTGGATATACATCTGTCCAACTGTATGTCTA